>JBBPBX010090677.1:0-14072 GCA_038048925.1 Garcialebias charrua
AGAGGTGGAGGTATGCTCTTGAAAGAAGAGGAATGAAAGTCAGTCGTAGTAAGACAGAGTACATGTGTGTGAATGAGAGGGAGGCCAGTGGAACAGTGAGGCTACAAGGAGCAGAGGTCACAAAGGTGCAGGACTTCAAGTACTTGGGGTCCACTGTACAGGAAAATGGGGAATGTGGTAAAGAGGTGAAAAAGAGAGTCCAGGCAGGATGGAGTGGATGGAGAAAAGTTTCAGGAGTGATTTGTGACAAAAAGGTGTCAGCAAAGGTCAAAGGAAAAGTTTACAAGACAGTGGTGAGACCAGCTATGTTGTATGGTCTGGAGACAGTGGCATTGACAAAAAGACAGGAGAAAGAACTGGAAGTGGCAGAAATGAAGATGCTGAGGTTCTCCTTAGGAGTGACAAGGATGGATAAGATCAGGAATGAGATCATCAGAGGTACAGCACATGTTAAACAACTGGGAGATAAAGTTAGGGAGGCCAGACTGAGATGGTTTGGACATGTCCAGAGGAGGGACAGTGGGTATATTGGTAGAAGGATGTTAGAAATGCAGCTGCCAGGAAAAAGACAAAGAGGGAGACCAAAGAGGAGATATATGGATGCAGTTAGAGAGGACATGGAGGTAGTCGGAGTGAGGACAGAGGATGCAGAGGATAGAGCAAGATGGAGGAGGATGACTCGCTGTGGCGACCCCTGAAAAGGGAAAAGCCGAAAGAAGAAGAAGAAAGGGGGTATAATTAACAGGTCTCTCTTGTAAATGATTCCTTGAGACTCAATGAGACTAACTTGTATAAATAAAAAATTTCTGAATCAAAATCAGAATAAACTTTATTATAATTGCTCCGAGGTACAACGAGAACATGTACATACAGTCGTCCGAAAGATGGGCGGAGTGCACGAAGCTGCTACTATGAAAGCGCGGCCATCTTATTCTTACTCAGAATAATATTTTGCTTAGATGAGAAAAGGGAAGAAAAACATGAGGAGAGACGGTATAAAAAAGATCTCTCACACCGTGTCCTAGACAGGGCATGATTTGAGGCATCAAAAAAACCTACCACAGCATAGCACATAAATACCTGTGAATGTGATACATGTACATATGTGGCTGGTGAAGACATTGGATTTTAAAGGGACGGTCGTAACATAGCCTAGAGCACCCCCTCTCAGCTATTGTCCAGATAAGCTGTGTTATTTATCATCAGCTTGGCTGAGGTTCCATCACATGTCCACGGCCTTGGGGAAGGGAGGGGTGAGGAGACAGACAAAGCATCTTTGTTTTTTCCAAACATGCCTGGAGGAGTTGAGTCTGCCGTCAAGGCCACAGTTTGGGTCAGGCAGAACTTGTGAATTGTTGTTTCTGCCTTTTAAAGTCTCGCTGGTAAAAATTATCCGATGGAAACTCCAAACAGCCGAATTGATTCCTTACGCCGAAAGTTGAACTTACAGCTTCTCCAAGATATTCCCACCTTCATGTATGCTGCTAGAGCCCACAGTCCTGATAAACAGCCTGCTCCATCCAGCTCTCTGACGCAGCTCATAATTCAGTCTGAGTGCTGCCAAGCTTCGACACATCCACACAAATTTGCAGACAATCCAGAATTCACCAGCCAAACAGTAAAACAACCAGTTGTCATTATGAATCCAATTTTTTTCCATCGAGGTATGAGGGTCCTCCTTACCATGACTCCTGTCGGGAGAAGTTGATCAATTTTGTTGAGAGACCAGCTGATCAGGTCCTTCGAATTAGGAAGGTATGCAGGAAAAAAGAGGCTCTTTAAGAGTTCACAGGACGGAAGAATAATGAATAATGTGTAAAATATATTTTCCTCCTTTTTTACATAATGGCAATTTCTTTTTGTCCAAACATGTAAAATTATTATTACCTGTCAAATTTATTGTAATATTTAGATGTAAAATGTAAAACAAATATTTGTATATGCTGTATATACAGTATATGACAATTTCTAGGTTTTTACACTAAGATTTTAAACAGAGTTTGTGGATACGGATACATTTTACATAGCTGGTCTGAGCAGCCCAGTCCTCACCTCCTTCTACAGGTGTGCAGTGGAGAGCATCCTGTGCTCCAGCATCAACGTGTGGCATGGAGGCTGCACAGTTGAAGAGAGGAAAGCTCTGCAGAGAGTGGTGAAGGCTGCACAGAAGTCTGTTGGAGTCAGTCTCCCCACCATCACAGACATTTACACCTCCAGATGCAGGAAAAGAGCCACCTGCATCATGAAAGACCTCACTCACCCAGCACACTCACTCTTTGCCCCACTCCCCTCAGGACGGAGGTTGAGGAGCATCAAATGTAGAACCACTAGACTGAGGAACAGCTTCTACCCTGAGGCTGTTAGACTCATGAATAAATAAATAAAAAATAAATAAACACTGCAAAATATCACATCATGCTGATGCTGATCTGTTTTCTTGTTGCTGTATTCATCTGTGACCATCTGCTCATACAAACTCATGTTCGTGCTGCTGTTTATTCCCACTATATTAGGCTTAGTGTATTACTAGTTGATGCTTTTCTTAGTTAGTTCTAGATGTTATTACTGTTTTTCTCTTTCATTGTTGTTGGATGTAACTGGGACCTCGTGTACATAATCTCGTTTTCATCTCATGTACCACATGCGGTGCAAATGACAATAAAGACTCTCTGACTCTGACTGTGACTCTGATTTTATTTAGTGAGCGAAGGAACATAAATGACTGTTTGGATTGTGAAGACTGCAGGCCCCTGCTCTAGTGTTATAATAAAACATTTAATTAACTCTTGTGTATGGTATCTAATCACTAACATTACTAACTAAATTGAAGTAAACTAGACTAGTCGTGTCCCTCAGTTATAACTGTCGAGTTAACTTCTGTTACCAACTTGAGAGTATACCAAAACAAACAGAATATCATAGTTTCAACACATTGTTTTCTGTTTTTGAGCAGTTTAGAGTTATTTTTTGTTGTCTTTGGGGACAAAATTACGTTGACAACTAGAAGATGAAAAGAAAGCAGACCTTGCTGCTCGGGAAAATATGATTACAATCGAACCTATTGAACTCAGCCTCAGCTAGACGAGCCAGTGGCTCAAATGCACCGCCGCAGCGTTATAGACATGTGGCAGATCATGCCCACACACTTACATTTGCATGAGGGATATACATGTGACTGCTTGATAGATCATCCAGACTGTGAGCACCACTCGTAATTAGGATCCAAATGGCGTTACTAATTATTTATGCAGCCAGTAATGCGACATGTGCTAATAAATACCAATGCTGCCTGGATTGTACAGACAAGGACCACATTAATGATTCACTGGAAACTGAAAGGAGAAAGGTTGAGGAAAAGAGCAAGAGAAAATTACTGTAGATAACAGGAGCCACAGTTTGCAGAACAAATCGTGGTTTCTCTGATGAGGATGAGGAAATCTTTAATATGACGGACACATTGTGTCAAAAACAACAACAACAACAACAACTGTCTATTTCAAGCAACATTTACAAGTCTGAGAATACACTTTCATTTAAATATACAGTTCAGATGTTTTAAAGTGGGGTTCTGTGGACAGGTTATGAACATTTAATATCTTACCTGCAATGGATAGCTCTTTGAAGAGTCATGATTAGTCCCAGAGGGGCTCTGTCGAGGAAATGCATATATAGTAATCCCTCGTTTATCGCCAGAGACTCCTCTATCGGGGTGCACTGGCAAGACCCAGAGCCTCCATTCCCGCAACATCCAAGAGTCGGGACAATGGCAGCATGATGGGAGCCCTGGGTTCCGCCCAGGAGCGTTTGAGTTCCATGAGAAAGTGCGGAAAAATTGGCATTTTTTGCAACGTCGACGGTTGCTTCGCGTAGAAGTAGCTTCCCGCCAGCCTCGTAGCCTGTTGGCGAGGCGTGGGGTCTGGCCACGTGACCTGCATGGCATCAGCGGCCCTATGGCACAGGTCGAAGAGAGCAGGTACCGACAAGTCCGTTCCGGAAGGTTCTGCGCCAGGCTCTGGGAGGAATGAACAGTTTCTCTCTTGTCACCGTCTTCGGCGTCTATGTCGGACACTTCTGGCGCCGAGTCCTCGACGGCTAGTGAGGAGTCCGACGCATTGTCCTCCCCGACTCGGCCACTGCACTCCAAGTCCACGTTTTTGGGCTCCGGTTCTGGAGCAGGCAGGTTAGTGCGACGTGCGACCTTCATCGCCGCGGTCCTTGCCATAGATTTGGCCAACGTGTCCGCGCTGCGTTTCCTCACTGTGGCCGTCATTCGACGACAGTGGGGGGCAGGAGTCGGGGGATTCCAGCGCTTTCCTCGCGTGCAGGATACCTAGGCAGACAGGACAGGCCTCGTGGGTGTCCGTCGCCGAGAGGGAGTAGCCGCATCCGCTGGGGCATGGGAGCGAGCGAGGACTCGTCGTCCTGGTTTTCATCCTCTTTGTCCTCCGCTTTCCCTTCTCGGGAGCCATGTCCGGAGACGAGAAGAGTAGAAGTTGGTCCTAGTTTCCTTTTGTTCGAAGCCGTCTTCTCCGTTGTCTTGCTTTCGCTAGTAGACTGCTAGAGATTAGCAGAAGGTTGTGACGCAGTTAGCGTCGTCGAGCGAAGCTGCGGAAGAGAAGAAAAACTTTGGGTATGTAGAAAAATGCTGGACTAGCTTTCGCCAGCCCAGCAGTACGCAGGAAAGTTTTCTCTGTACGCTCAGTGTAGGGAACAAGCTCACCTCAATCAAGCGGCGCGATAACAGAGAAGTCCCGCAATGTTCAGGTGTTTCAGCGAGGTGAAGGGCAAAAAAGAGAAAGATGGAAGGGTGTCAGTCGCTTAAGTACTGGAAGGGCGGTACCTCTGACGCGGGGTGACGCCCCCTGCCGTAAAAGGCGGGGGTGCAATTCCCATAGCAAGTATGTTGCACCGAGAGACCATACTTAAAGGGAACTCCAAAATGGTGGCGCCTCTTCAAAGTATTTTATTTTTCATTAACTTCATACAGTATCCCATGCTGTCCCAAGCATGTGAGTAATATTAAAATTGACAATCGTGTGTTGTGTACAATTTTTTTTCATCGCGTCCAATCTTACTTTGAAAAACCGCGAAACAGCGACTCAGCAAAAGGCGAACCACGAACTAGCAAGGTACTACTCTACTGTATATGCATGCATCATGCTCTATATCTCATGACATTAATATAGACTGTATCACCTTTTCTGCTCCTTTTCTGTTAATGTGAATGATATTAAATGTTTCCATGATAATAATCCTTCTTATGTGACTAGTGGTATGAAGATAGTAGGGCTTTAATAGACTACAGTACTCGAGTAATCTACACATCGATTCCTAGGACATCTATAGAGTATTTTTAATTTTACATTGAGTATTTGTAGTGGTTTGTTTTTGTAACTTTTTTACTTGTTGAAAAAAAAACTAAAAAAAGATCTCATTTAAATTAGTAGAAAAGTGTCCAAATTCTCAAAAAAGGTGTGTTCTTGAATATCCGCTTTAGCATACTTTATTAGTTTAGCTATAGTTGTGCAGTTTTTAGCTTTTAGCTACTGTTTGACTTATCTCAAGTTTTGTGTACAGTATTTAGTTTATGCAAGCTGAGCTTGGCGTTTTCTTCCTGTTCAAAGGGAGTTTTTCCTCTCCACTTTCACCAATCAAATCAAACAACCATCAACCATCATCCATCTTAACAATCGAATAAATAAAATAATAATAGAGTAATAATAATAATAATAACAATAATAATAATAATAATAATAATAATAAAACACAGAAAGGAAGCTTGAAGCTAAATGAAACTTTTATGATTTTTTCCCTTTTTTCTCATTTGTGTGTTGAAAGGTTTGTGTGACCTCTCCTGCACATATTGTTTTTTCTTTTTTCTTTATGCTAATTGTTTGTGCAAACAATAAAATAAATAAAAATAAATTAAGTTCCTTAAGAAATAAAAGCTGCAGACATACACTTTTAAATAACCTTTAACAGCTTCATTTCAGCTTCTTCCATACATTTTCATAAAGTTATTCAGCATTTGTGCAAAAAATTTTTTACAGAAAAAAGCAAAATTTTTCAGTTTTTGAAAACTTTTCCATGTAAACTTAATTCAACCATGGAGAGAAGAATACAATTAAAAGGTTTTATTGATGAGGGTTCTTTGGCGCTCGGGCCCCGGCGGAGGGAGGGCATGCATGCCGGACCGCTGAGAGCTTGAATGTCCGGCATAGGGAGATAGATTATGGATATCTTCCCCACACCCCGGGACCCGAACCTGGTGGCAGAGTCGGGATGAAGAAAGGGGAGGACTGAGGATCTTGAAACCCTGGTGGAGATGGAGGGATGCAGATAGGCTGGCAACGGGCAAACAGGAAGAGCTGAGGGAAGGACGGCCTTATATCCGGATGGACTGTTGATGGGTGATGCAGCACAGCTTCGGGTGAGTCTGCCATCTTTGAATTTTAGGCTTCGCCTTTATTTTAAAGTTATTTATAGGCATCCAAGTCTTTTGTTTCTGATTTTTCATTGTCCCATGAGACAGATGGCACATTCCATGAACAAACTGAACAAATATAGAGATAATATGTGTGGTAATAAACAATAAAGTGAAGCAGAGAAAGTTGTGAACTTCTTGTGTCGATGGATTTTTGAAAAGAAAAAAAAACAGAAACTACAGATATGCAGCTTGGGGTCAAATTCAGTTTATATTGCACACTGCAATAAAAAAAACTTTTGTTGTTTAAATCTATCAAAGTTCTGTTCAATGCGAAACCCCTTTGAGACAAATCACTTTTAAAACCTCGTAATAAAGAAGAATAAAGAATTTCAGAAAATTTTCCTGCATCAAATCGTTGGTGCTCGAATAAGAAAAATCCTCACTGCTTCTAATGTGCAGAATATTGTATTGTTGGAGAGGCGCTCTGATGGAAGATGGCTGTTTTATTTATCATGCTGCATTACAAACATGTACACAAACTGCTTGGAAATGGTTCTGAATAATTTATGAGCCTTACGTAGAATGGCCTTACTGTTTCTAGAGCTGCCCTTTTGTAGATCTGCTGTTGCTTTCCTCTCTTTTCAACAGACTGTCACTTCTCTCACCAGCTCTAATGTTCACCTCACATTTCAAACTTTTTGTGTCGCCTGTCATTCGGCTGTGGGCAACATTGGTTTTCCTCTGTGTTCATCTGTCTGTTGTGTTAGCAAAATACCTAAAGAAAGAGATATTTTTAAAAATAAATATTAACGAAACTCTCAGAAAGTAATTATTGGATGTACTGCTTTATTTTGGATTTCAGGACAACAGTCGACCGGCCTTAAAAAAGCCCCAAAATGGATAAAACTCAACCTGTTTTACAGTCACTAAGCTAAGAATTGTTGTGAGCTGGGAGTTGGAACGCATACTGAGAGCATTGCAGATTGCATGAGATCTTGAACAATTGTGCTGTTTTATTTTCTAGAGTTAACTAAAACAGATACAACTGCATCATTTGTACTACAAGATTTAAATTATATAAATTATTGATTTTAAGAATTGAATTCAAAATCTTACTTCTAACCTACAAAGCTCTCAACAACCTAGCTCCATCTTATATTATGGGTGTTATTGTTCCATATTTTCCTAACAGCATTTCGCTCTCATACTGCAAGTTTCCTTGCGGTTCGTAGAGTTTCCAAAAGCAGAATGGGAGGAAGATCTTTCAGTTATCAGGCTCCTCTCTTGTGGAACCAACTTCCAGTTTATGTCTGCGAGGCTGACACATTGTCCAGTTTCAAGACTGGACTGAAGACTTTCCTTTTGATAACTCCTATAGTTAGGGTTGGCTTGTTACGCTGCTATAAGTTTATGCCGGGTACCCACCAAACGCGTCTGGAGTGTCAGAAACGCTCTTGCCACCCCCTTTTGGCCGCTTGTCACCAGAATCTGTTTACACTGAAGACGCGTCTGATGACGTGCAGTGGGAGGAGCGTCTGGCTCATTTTCCGGTTGTTTCTTGTACACCGGGCAGACAAAATCAGCTGTACGTGAGCCACATTACTACTTGAGTGGGTTTTCTACAAGCCAAACTGCAGCTCCAAAAGTCTTTGTTGAGATTAAAACTTTTTTTTTTTAATGTTTGGGGTGATTGTACGCTCGAGCGGACAGCGGCAACTGTAAAAATGCCAAGTTTCTTACCGGAGGCTGGTTTCTTCATGGAGGCTCGTTGGGGTAAGTTAAAAAAGTCCAAAAAAAGTCCCATCTTCGTTGCGTCATCACATAGCAGAGGCTCTCCCGATTGGTTGCTGCGACGCGTCGAGTGTCGAAAGTTCAAATACTTGAACTTTGGCTGCTCGACGCGTCGGCTGCTTCGGACGCGTCGCGTGCGCGGAAAAGAACTGCTGCGCGTTGCCGCGCCGCTTGAAAAGCTCAGAACGTGCCACTTCACGATTCGCCGCGCCTCGACGCGCCTCAGCATAGACTAACAATGTAAACCGGCTGCTTCCGCTGCTCGAAACGCGTTTGGTGGGTACCCGGCATTAGACTACTGGAGGACAAAATGACCTAATTTCCTTAAATTAAATGTTAAAATTGAATAGATTTGAAACGACAGTATTTACATCTGAACTTGTGATTCTCGACCTGTCATTGTGTATCTGTTCCTCTCAAACCCAGCTGGTTGAAGCAGATGGCCGCTTGTCCTGAGCCTGGTTCTGCTAAGGGTTTCTTCCTCATGAGGACGTTTTTCCTTTCCACTGTTGCCTTCATGCTTGCTCAAGATGAGAGTCTGTGATGGAGTTAAACTTTAAACTCAAAGCAGTCTGCTCCTCAGATAACTAATCTTAACTTATTTTATATATGAATGTTTCAGTTGAAAATATGATTTTAGTTTAAAATAGGAAGAATGTATTTATTCAAAGAATACTAGCTGTTTCATTGTCATTTGTTTTTTGACAAGGTTTAGATATTAAGAGGTTTGCAAAATCAGACCCATATTTCCAATTTGGAACAGCTTAACATCCATTTTCTTTACCCGTTTTTTCCTTATTGGGTCAATGTGAGCTGGTTTCCATCTCCCGTAAATATCATGTGTGAGGTGGGACACGTCCTGATCAGGCTGTGAGTCCATCACAGGGCCACACAGAGACACTTTGGAGTTACTGATCAACCTAACATGCATGTTTTTGGTCTGTGGGTGGAAACCAGGGCACCACTTGAGCACAGGATAATGTGCAAGCTCCAAACAGAAAGACCCAAATTAAGAATCACATTTAAAACGTTTAAAGGTAAGCTGATAAAGTTACAGTCATAAGAGTCAGAGAGTCAGAGTCAGAGAGAATTTATTGTCATTTGCACCGCATGTAGTACATGTGTTGAAAACGAGATTATGTACACAGGGTCCCAGTTACATCCAACAACAAATGCAAGAGAAAAACAATAATAACATCTAGGATTAACTAAGAGAGACATCAGCTAGTAATACACTAAGCCCTAATGTAGTAGAAAAACATCATTATAAACAGCAGCACGAACATGAGCAGATGGTCACAGATGAACGCAGCAACAAGAAACAGATCAGTATCAGTATGATGTGACATTTTGCAGTGTTTATTCTTATTATTTATTTATTCATGAGTCTGACAGCCTCAGGGTAGAAGCTGTTCCTCAGTCTAGTGGTTCTACATTTGATGCTCCTCAACCTCCGTCCCGAGGGGAGTGGTGCAAAGAGTGAGTGTGCTGGGTGAGTGAGGTCTTTCATGATGCAGGTGGCTCTTTTTCTGCATCTGGAGGTGTAAATGTCTGTGATGGTGGGGAGACTGACTCCCACAGACTTCTGTGCAGCCTTCACCACTCTTTGTAGAGCTTTCCTCTCTGCAACTGTGCAGCCTCCATGCCACACGTTGATGCTGGAGCACAGGACGCTCTCCACTGCACACCTGTAGAACGAGGTGAGGACTGAGCTTCTCAGACCAGCTCGTCTCAGCCGTCTGAGGAAGTAGAGTCTCTGATGACCTTTCTTGATCAGGCTGGTGGTGTTATTGCTCCAGCTGAGGTTATCATTCAAGTGTACACCCAGGTACTTGTAGCTGGAGACCACCTCCACCGCAGATCCACCTATATACAGTGGGGTGTGGGTGTGTTTGTTCCTTCTGAAGTCCACAATCATCTCCTTCGTCTTCTTCACATTCATGTGAAGGTTGTTCTCTTTGCACCAGCTCTCCAGATGTTCCACCTCCTGTCTGTAGCTGGATTCATCATTATCTGTGATGCATCCCACCACAGCTGTATCATCTGCAAACTTAACAATATGACAGCCTGGATGTGTGGCTGTACAATCATATGTGAGCAGAGTGAACAGAAGAGGGCTCAGCACACATCCCTGAGGAGAGCCAGTGCTGAGGGTGATGGTGGAGGAGGAGAAGTTGTGGATCTTCACGGACTGTGGTCTGTTTGTTAAGAAGTCTAAGACCCAGTTACAAATAGAGGGGCTTAGTCCAAGTGTGGATAGTTTGTCTATCAGAGTTTGGGGGATCATGGTGTTGAAGGCAGATGTGAAGTCCACAAAGAGCAGACGCACGTATGAGTCCTTCTGATCCAGGTGGGTGAGAGCAGTGTGGACCACAGAGGAGATGGCGTCCTCTGTTGATCGGTTCTCACGGTATGCATATTGATGAGGGTCCTCGTTGATGTTGACGGCTGTCTTGATGTGGGACATGACCAGTTTCTCAAAACATTTAGCGACTATCGGGGTGAGAGCCACCGGTCTATAGTCATTCAGACCAGTCACTGTGGAGCTTTTTGGGACTGGGATGATGGTGGCAGTCTTCAGGCAGGTGGGAACTGACTCCAGTGCAAGTGAGGTGGTGAAGATGTCAGCCAGCACCTCACAGAGCTGGTCCGCACATTCCTTCAGAACTTTCCCTGGGATGTTGTCTGGACCCGTAGCTTTATGAGGGTTGATCCTTCTGAGACTGCCTCTCACTTCTGCTGCGGTCACTTTGAGGTGCTCCTCGTCTGGTGATGAGGTGAGTCTGGTGCTAGTTGGTCTGTTTGGATCATCAAAACGTGCATAAAACTTATTGAGGGCATCAGGCAGGGATGGGTCCCTGGGGCATTGTTTGCTTTTGCCCTTGTAGTCTGTTAAGCATTTGATGCCCTGCCACATGCTCCGTGGATCATGTGAGGTGAACTGTCCCTCGATCCTCTGTGCATACGCGGCTTTGGCCTTCTTTATGCCATCATCCAGTTCTCTCCTGCACTTTCTCAACTCCTCAGTATCTTTAGACTTGAATGCAGTGTCCCTGGCTGCCAGCAGGGTGCGGACATCCTTATTTAGCCAGGGTTTTTGATTGGGGTAAAATTTAACACACTTTCTTATGGATACATTTTCAGCACATGTACTGATGTAACCCAGGACTGAGGAAGCATAAAGTTCCAGGTTCCAAGTTCCATAAGCTTTCATGACAGCTAATTTTATATTTGTTTAAGGAGTTAAAAGAAAATGAATTTAAATGGTACAACAGTCAGTGTATAATGTTACACTGTTAGCTCAATCTGAGCAGGAGGGAATGATAATGTGACAGAAGCTGCTTTTCTTACTTCAGTGTAAAACTTTGTTAAATCAAGAGTTCATGTGACACTCGGTCCCTCAGAGAAGAAGAGATCTGTTTGATGCTGTTGTCAAGGCAACCTTTTTGTCACATATCCCTGTATAAAACTTTCTCCAGTGAAGGTTTACCACTAAATCATTGACATGAATTAATCTTTTTACCTAGATGGAAAAGAGGTTTCTCAGTCTGGATGTCTGACGCTGCAGCCTGTTGAAAGATTATTATGTAAAATAAAATAAAATAAATTAATTAAGAGTACAACACCATGAGTTTTGAGCTCTTTAGATGCCTGTCCCCACTGTCTTCCTCAGAAGTGGCATTCATAATTTTGTGTATGGTACATTTCTCAGCGGGATCTTCCCTTTCATCATTTTCAGACATTACTCTCCAGAGTCTCGGCAAAAACAATATACAGTATCCTTCAATAACTCTGTCAAGACTCATTCATCACTGCGAGCCCTGCCAGGCCACCAGCCTGAAACGTTTACCCACAAATCCATCTGTTATTAGATCCACCCTTAACAAACGGTCGCTCAGAGAAGTTTTGAAGAAAAACTGAGATAGTCTTTGGCTCCGGAGTGTTTAGGAATCGAAAAGTTAAAGAAAAAAGTAACCCCAGCCCAGTTGCTGCATTAAGTTCAGCAGTTATTAGGAAGAATAAAAAAAACAACACAACAATTCTAAAAAGTTAGCTTAATAAATGAAGATGTCAGAAATAATGCTTGTTACTGTTTTTTGTAGCAGAGTCGCATTCCCCTAACCCCACAGGATGCTGCTGAGATAGCTATTCCTTTTCATGGATGTTAATTTTTTTTAAAATTAATTAATCACAATTAGCATGTGCAAATTTATTTTTTGCAGCAAATGTAAAAACACAATAGCTAATTCACAAAAAAAGAGCCACCCATCATTGTTTTTTAATCCGAATACGATTTATTAAAAAATAAAATAACACAAATTGCAATGAGCTACAACAATTAGCTTACTGGTATGTGTGTGTCAGATGACGAGACTGCAGAACTCTGATCCACCATGCCACCTTATTTCTGAATTGTCACAATC
This sequence comes from Garcialebias charrua, assembly GCA_038048925.1. Lineage (NCBI taxonomy): Eukaryota > Metazoa > Chordata > Actinopteri > Cyprinodontiformes > Rivulidae > Garcialebias > Garcialebias charrua. Next base: position 12,643 of record JBBPBX010090677.1, read on the forward strand.
CTAAAAAACAAATGCTACATATGCAATATCACACCATTTGTTGGCTCTTTAACATGGGTTGAACCAGACTCTCAGCTACTACCACACCAAATTTTAGGTTGGTATCAGTAAAACTGACTCATGTACAACAAAGATTCAAAAGGCTCTAATAATACAAATATTTGCTTTAATCTCTTGAACTCACTAGTTCAAAGGATATTTTGCTAACAGGCAAACAAATGACGATCAATAGGTCTCATGAGGACATGTGAAACATTTAAAGAGTCAGAGAGTCAGAGAGAGTCAGAGAGTCTTTATTGTCATTTGCACCACATGTGGTACATGAGATGAAAACGAGATTATGTACACGAGGTCCCAGTTACATCCAACAACAAATGAAAGAGAAAAACAGTAATAACATCTAGAACTAACTAAGAAAAGCATCAACTAGTAATACACAGCTAACTAAGAAAAGCATCAACTAGTAATACACAGCAGCACGAACATGAGTTTGTATGAGCAGATGGTCACAGATGAACACAGATGAATACAGCAACAAGAAAACAGATCAGCATCAGTATGATGTGATATTTTGCAGTGTTTATTTTTTATTTTATTTTTATTTATTCATGAGTCTAACAGCCTCAGGGTAGAAGCTGTTCCTCAGTCTAGTGGTTCTACACTTGATGCTCCTCAACCTCCGTCCTGAGGGGAGTGGGGCAAAGAGTGAGTGTGCTGGATGAGTGAGGTCTTTCATGATGCAGGTGGCTCTTTTCCTGCATCTGGAGGTGTAAATGTCTGTGATGGTGGGGAGACTGACTCCAACAGACTTCTGTGCAGCCTTCACCACTCTCTGTAGAGCTTTCCTCTCTTCAACTGTGCAGCCTCCATGCCACACGTTGATGCTGGAGCACAGGATGCTCTCCACTGCACACCTGTAGAAGGAGGTGAGGACTGGGCTGCTCAGACCAGCTCGTCTCAGCCGTCTGAGGAAGTAGAGTCTCTGATGACCTTTCTTGATCAGGCTGGTGGTGTTGTTGCTCCAGCTGAGGTTATCATTCATGTGTACACCCAAGTATTTGTAGCTGGAGACCACTTCCACTGCAGACCCACCTATTTTCAGTGGGGCGTGGGTGTGTTTGTTCCTTCTGAAGTCCACAATCATCTCCTTTGTCTTCTTCACATTCATGTGAAGATTATTCTCTTTGCACCAGCTCTCCAGATGTTCCACCTCCTGTCTGTAGCTGGACTCATCATTGTTTGTGATGCATCCCACCACCGCTGTATCATCTGCAAACTTAACAATATGACAGCCTGGAAGTGTGGCTGTACAATCATATGTGAGCAGAGTGAACAGAAGGGGGCTCAGCACACATCCCTGAGGAGAGCCAGTGCTGAGGGTTATGGTGGAGGAGGAGAAGTTGTGGATCTTCACGGACTGTGGTCTGTCT
>JBBPBX010090680.1:0-14071 GCA_038048925.1 Garcialebias charrua
CAGGACGAACTGACAAATTTACAGGTTCGCCCGCCCACGTGGTACGGGAACCTAACCTTTTGATCCCAGTCTTTACTCGTAAAAAACTAAGAGGAACTGGTAACATGTGTGCGCGCACCAAACATGACTCACCTATTGTATGTGTAAACAAAACAAACACTGTTTCAGACATGTACAAAAATTTTGTCGTTTGTCGTTTGTTGACTCGGCCTGGTGGCTGCCTGGTGGGGCTCGTGTCCTCTGGTCCTGTCGGGTCTGGGCCTGAGGGGTGGGCGTCCCTGGTGCCCGGGCCTCGGTGACCGGCCCTGGGGCTACGTCGGTGCAACGGGCTTCGGCGGAGACCTGTGAATTTGTCGCGGTTGGCTCCGGGGGGTCATTGCATGTGGTCGCTGGTGGGGTTCGTCTGGTTCTTCCCCTTGGTCGGATCTGGGGAGTGGGCAAGTGGCTCGTCCTGTTCGGGTGGCCCTGGGGACTCTGGGCTCGGGGTCCTTCCTGGGGTCTTGGGCTTTGATCGCCCCTTCGTCTGCCTCGGGCTTTGGGGGGACGGATCTCTGACGCTTCACAGTCGCTGCTAAATGTTCTATTGGAGGAACCTTATTCACTTATGCATGCTCACAACCACACACAAATGGATGCAGGGATGTATATGTAGATATATGCAGATATGTAGATGGGTATATGAATGAATATAAATGTTTATGTATGTATACTGTATATATATTTGTAGGTATGGGTATGTGTATTTATAGAAATCTACTGCAAGGTCATGAATATTATTAGTCTTTATGCATGTATGTTTCGTTGCTGTGTTCTGTCATGTGCTTTGCAGGATTGAGGACGGAGGTTGGTGTGTTTGCCTTGTGCTCTTTTTGTGGATAATTGTTGTTTTGTTGTCTTACTTTCTCTTTTCTTTCTCTCTATATAAAAAAATACATATTGGAGTGAGAGGATGGCTATAAGGTGAGAAGGGAGGCCATCTATAAATGAAAAAAAAAAGACATGTACAAAAATAAAAGTACCAAAGCACAGGCTGCCCTGGTTCTTTACTCGAGTCCCATTTTTATAAAACATAAACCATGTGGTCAAACTATGAACCGCAGCAACATACACAAGCTCTGCCAGAGACGGTCAGATCTCGTGATATCTTCTGTCGGGCCGACCAGCCTGCTCGACAAGGCGCGAGAGGGGTCAAAGGCCACCCCTCCAGCGCTAAAACACGATGAGCAGCAATTCAACATGCCGTCCAGGCTCAGCGCGCATGCGCAGGCCTGGAAGGCGTGTCTACCAAATGATTGGGTCATGACAACGATATGTCACGGGCTCAAGTTGCAGTTCTCAAAAAGACCGCCCCACTTCACAGGGGTGCTGCAATCTAAGATCAACCCTACACGTGCACACGTGCTGAGGGAGGAAGTTTCGACGATGCTGCAAAAGGGAGTGATTAGTTTGGTCTCAGGATGCAAACTACGCTCTGGCCACTACAGCAAGTACTTCCTGGTGCCCAAAAAGGATCATTCCCTGAGACCGATTCTGGATCTCAGGACTCTCAACAAAAGAATTAAAACATTTAAGTTCAAGATGCTTACACTGCGGCAAGTTCTCCAGTCTGTGAGACCTGGAGACTACGCGTGTACAGTGGATTTAAAAGATGCCTATTTTCATATAGGCGTGTGGAGGAAACACAGAAAGTTCCTCCGCTTTGCGTTCGAGGGAAATGCTTATGAATTCAAAGCTTTACCCTTCGGTTTAAAGACTACTCCGCGTACATTTACTAAATGTCTGGATGCATCCCTGACCCCTCTCAGGAATCAAGGACTCAGGGTCATGAATTACTTGGATGACCTGCTGATTCTGGCTGAAAGCAGAAAGCAGGCCCAGTCACACTCTTATAAGGTGATCTCTCACCTGGAGTCTCTCGGTTTTGTCATGAACCTACAGAAAAGCGATTTGACTCCATCATGGGTTACCATGTTTCTGGGAGTACAGATCGACACTGTCCGGTACAGGGCATGGCTCTCAAAGGAACGAGTTTCCTCCATTCGCCGTTGCCTGGAGAGATTTAAACTGGACCAACGGGTCCCTGTGAAAACCTGCCAACGCCTTTTAGGCCTCTTGGCGGCGGCCATGCCCTGTGTGCCACACGAATTACTGAAAATGCGGCCCATACAAGTATAGCCAAACCAACAAATACAACCCGACCTGCCTAATCAAGCAGGAAAGGTTAGGATAGATTCAGAGTGCCTGAAGGCCCTGGAACCCTGGAGAGATTTGTCCGTTTTCACGGAAGGGGTCTCACTGGGAAGGGTGTCATCTCGTGTGGTCATCACGACGGACGCCTCAAAAACAGGATGGGGGGCGATCTGTAGAAATCAGAACGCCCGCGGCCTTTGGAATGAGCAGGAAGCGAGATTACATATCAACTTCCTGGAGTTGCTGGCCGTATTCCTGTCATTAAAATACTTCTTCAACAAAGGTCTGATTGCTGGACAACATATCCTGGTGAAATCAGATAACAGGACCACAGTGTCCTTCATCAACAGAGAGGGAGGGACAAGGTCCCAGGCCCTCCTCGGACTGGCGCAGAGGATGCTCACATGGTGTGCTCCAAGAATCTTGTCACTTAGGGCGACTCATGTCCCTGGTGAACTAAATTATGGAGCAGACGCCCTCTCTAGAGGACCTCTTTTGGCGTCAGAATGGAGCCTGAACCCACGGATTGTGGAACAGGTCTGGTCACGATTTGGGAGAGCCTCGGTCGACCTGTTCGCTTGCAAGGCTAGCTCACACTGTGACCTCTACTTCTCCTTGAGGGAAGCAGACGCTCCATTGGGTATGGATGCTCTGGCACATGATTGGCCTACAGGGGTGCTCTACTATGCCTTTTTACCTGTCCTTCTGATCGGGGCAACATTGGAACGGGTATGCCAGGGAGCCCTCTCCTTGATTCTTATAGCCCCTAGATGGCCACAGAAGACGTGGTTCCCAGAGTTGATCTCAATGTTATCAGGGATACCATGGCAATTGCCTTCTCACAGGGACCTGCTGACTCAGGCACGTGGACAGCTTCTACACCCACGTCCAAGGTTATGGCAACTTTCAGCCTGGCCTCTGAAGGGGACTGGCTGAGAGCCTAAGGCTTTGGTTGCTTTGTCCCAAACCAAAAAGTAACAACATTCACAAGGGTACCGCTTGATGTTTATGTTTTGCCTAGGAGATGTCTATTGGAAGGGTTTCCCCTCTCCCTAACTGACCTCCAACATAAAGATGGGCTCCACTTGTTAGTCGTGCCCTATATATAAAAGAAAGAAAGGTTCCCTTTCAGTTTGGTCTCTCTGTGCAACATACTTGCTATGGGAATTGCGTCCCCGCGCGATTACCTGAAGGAATATATCCACGCCTTTTACGGCAGGGGACGTCACCCCGCGCCAGAGGTACCGCCTTTTAGGTACTTAAGCGACTGACGCCCCTCCAACTTTCTCTTTTTTGCCCTTTACCTCGCAAAACCTGAACTACCTCTCTTCGCGGGACTTCTCTGCTGCTCCATCGCTCAACCTGAGGTGAGCTCGCTCCCTACACAGAGCGTACAAAGAATTTTTCCCTGTATTTCTATAACCTCAAAGTTTTTTCTTCTCCTCTCTCTACAGGTTGCTTCGCTCAACGGCGTTATAACTATGCCACAACCGCTACCCCGGCTAACATCCTAGCGGGCTAGCCAGCGAAAGCGATACGACGGAGGAGACACTTGAACAAAGAAGAAAAAGGATTCTGGAAGGTCTAGCTCGCCTTATCTCGGACATGCATCCGGAGAAAGGAAAGCGAAAGACAAAACTTCAAAGGAAAACCAGTGGGACGGCGAGCCCAACCTCACGCGCCTGTCCCAGTGGCTTTGGATTTTCTCTCGCAGCAACAGAGACCCATGAGGCCTGTCCAGTCTGCCTGGGTATATTTCATGCAAGACAAGCTCTGGACGCGCCCGATTCTTGCCCACACTACAGCCAGATGCTGGATGCGGTGCTACGGCATCGGGTGGACCTCGTGGCTAAGGCCATGGGAAGCTCAGCTGGTCCACAGGACCCAGACACCACGGAGACCCTCACTCCGACCCCGGAGCTCGAACACATGGCTCTACACGACAGCACGCGCGTCGAATGGGGCGACAGCCCTGACCCGCTTGCTCCCATGGTGGACCTAACAGTCGAGTTCAACACCAGAGGCATGATGAATGAAGACGAGATCTCCATCTCAGTCTCGGGCGAATTTTCAGCGGAGGAACCAGAACTCGAAATCGAGGATCCGGAAGAGGACCTCTCCAGGACCCCGGTACCTGTGCTCACGCCCGGATTTTCGCACGGGCTTACAGGGGCTTCAGCCCAGGGCCCCGGAATTTTGGGGGCCCCCAAGGCACCCCATAAGTTTTTTTTTTTTTTTGTGAACGGATAGTGTCAGAATTTAACCAATGACTAAGATGATTTTGTCAGCGCCGTTGAAAAATGTTCTAATTTGTTCTGTCAAACGTCCATCTTAAATGATTGCTTATTATTGGTCCAGTTTTAACTCATCATACGCATGGGGGGGTGGGGGGCGTCATTTACGCTGGTCAATATATTTTTTTTTACAATGGCGGACAACAGGAAATAAATACGACAGCGGGTGAGTGTGGCTGCTCTACTCTGCATCCACCAGAGCTGGAAATGGCAAACAGTGGACACGTTAGTTGGACTTCAGTCAGAGGAGCAGGCAGCCTGCAGGAGAAGCCACTCCGCCGCGCGCGCTCGTACGGGGCTGTTTCCATCCTCTGCTCAGTCACACTGTCAGCTTCTCCACACCATGCGAGACGAGTCCCACGTGTGTAACATTCCCAACTTATCACAGTTACAATGTTTTAATAAGCTCGTTTTGTTTTGCATGCTGCATTTTCAGCGATGCTAATAGTCAGTCAAGCTTTCAAACTGGAAGTATGAAAGAGCATGAAAACAGCGAATATCATAGAAAAGCAATGCTGACATATTTTTCACTTGCAGCAGCCAGCTGATGGACACAGAACTGCAGAAACAATTTGAATCTGAGTGTGCATATTGGACTGATGTGTTGAGAAGAGTTGTGTCTGTTGTCAAGTTTGTTGTGAAGTTTTTAGCAGAGAGAGGACTGGCTCTTAGAGGAAACAGTGACATATTTGGCCGAACTGATAATGGGAATTATCTGGGAATACTGCAGTTAATCAGTGAGTTTGATCCTTTTCTGAAGTCTCACATAGAAAAATATGGAAATGCAGGTGTGCTGCATATGATAACCTCAACACCATTTTTGGCTTCCTGAACAATTTTTCTGGTGTTACTGTTCAAGAGCTACAAAGCATCTCATCTCCAAAGTAAATATTCAGCGGACTTGGAGATGGAATTTGTGGAGGAAATTGTCCAGTTTAAAGATTTTAATCGTAATAAAGTCGGCTCCATTGCTTTTACAATTCATTAGGTAAAAGAAACTGCAGGACATCTTCCCAAATGTGGATAATGCATTCAGGCTTTACCTGACATTTCCTGTCACAAATGAAAGTGGTGAGCGATCATTCTCCAAGTTTAAAATAGTTAAAAATAGACTCAGATCCACAATGGGACAGGAAAGACTGAGCCATTTGACTCTCATGTCTATTGAGAGTGATCTAGTGAGAAAGCTGGACTTCAGTGATCTTGTTAAGGAATTTGCAGCAAAAAAAATCCAGAAAAGTGGGCATCTTTTCAAATGGCATGTCAAAGTAAGGCTTAAATGCCTGATAACCCTATTGAAAAAGCTTGGTGTTACTGATTAGGGCAGTGCATGTCTGCATTATAAGACAGGCTCAAAGTTGCTAAATTTTCGGGGTTGAGTATTGTTTTCTTATTTGGGTTACATGGTTTGCGTTTGAGTAAATGTAGGTTGATGTTTGTGGTTCTAGTTCCTTCAAATAAGATGAATGCATGAGTTTAAATGGAAATCTGTATTTTGTTCTTCATATTTTAAAGATGTTATCTGTAAAATAAACTTGGTCTGGAAGATGAAAATTGTTCATCTGCACTGCACCCACCTCTGCTTTTATTGAGAACAGGGGGCTGTAAAAAAAAATCCTTCAGAGGGCAGCACTTTGGACATACCTGGGTCACTTTCTTGCACTCAATCTGTTTTATAGTTTGTGTTGAATTCCAGGCAACAATAGCTATTCAGTGATTTTATTTTGTGATGCAAGCATCATATTCTAGTTTCAAACCCTAACATGTGGTTTTGTCTTTCTAGAAACCAGTTCAGGGTTGTTTGTAGTTTGTGACAACTGGCATATTAAAGTTGTAAGATGTGAAAACTTACTATTCAGTCATTTTCTGCTCATCATCTGAACCAAAACAAAAAAATAATAAAATTGAAAAAATACCATATTTTCCGGTCTATAAGTCACACTTTAAAAAAAAAACTAATTTTCATGTCCTGCAACTTATGGGGCGCAGCGACTTTTCGGGCGGAAAATACGGTATATATGGGCCCCCATATTGACTCAAGCCCAGGGACCCCCATCCTTCTAAATCCGGCCCTGCCTGCGCTCCCTGAAACGGACTTCTCCATCCCGGCCCTGTTTGACCTGTGCCACAGAGCAGCGGACGCGTTGAACATCCCCTGGTCGGAGCCCCCACCTCGCCAACAGGTCACGAGGCTGGCGGGGAACTATTTTTATTCAAAACAGCAGGCAGCAACGAGGCAAAGGATGCCCGTGTTCCCGGACTTCCTCACGGAACTAACCCGCACCTGGCCTCAGCCACGAGCGCCCATGCTCCTTCCTCTCTCACAATTCCTCGACGTGGAAGGCATGGATCAGGTGGGAATAGCCAACGCGCCTCAGATTGAGGACACACTGGCGTCCCACCTAGCTCCCAAGTCATCAGGAACAAAACCGACTCTCCCCAGCAAAGCTTGTAGAGCCTCAGCGTCGCTTCTCGAGAAGTGCTACAGAGCTCAAGGACTCGCGGCGCGCGCCATGAACGCGTCCGCGATGATGCAGGTATACCTCGCAGAAAAACTCCAACAACTGCAGGAAACCTCGGATAAGCAAGCTGCTGCCGACTTACTGGATGAAGCCCGCAGAGCAACAGACTTCGTTCTCCGTATGATGGGGACAGCTGCTGTGGCTAAGGGCAGAGGTAAAACAGTGGTCATCGCGATCCGCCACCTGTGGATGACGCTGACGGATTTACCGGAGGGACAAAAGGTGCCTTTTCTCCTGTTACACTGTGAGGTGTGGTGTGGAAAAGAGGAGACATCAATTGGGCTTTGCTGTGCAACAAACACGTCTGGTTTAATGTTTTCAGGCATCAAAGACAACATCAGCTCCCAACATGGCAGGCCTTCAATCAGAGACTCTCGCCCACTTAGCAGTCCACTCCTATATATACCCAGTCAGACCCGCCTTCAATTCAGATTGGCCAGTCATCTCAGCCTTCCAGAATGGAAAAGACAACAAAGTTAATTATCACAAACAATCTAAACATCAACAATTATTGTTAATGGAATATTGAGTAAACATTTAATATACAGATGAACAATAAACAATGAACAATTTACTATTCAGATTATGCTTGTAATTGATTACTTTGATTTTCAGTTCTCCACCAATCAAACTCCTGCTCTCATCAGCTCACTTCCTATATACAGTAAGAGCTGGGTTTGTGGCGGGCTTCCTCTTTAGCTGGAACACAAGATGGCTGCCACAGAGGACACACCCACATGGTAACAAACATTTCAGTGTTACTTTGACACCCAACTAAATGTTCACCACCCCACACAGGAATTAAAATAAACAAGTGAAAGAAGAACTTAGTGCTTCTTAACATTTACTCACTTCCTCCCCCTCTGGTCTAGACATCTCAGGCAAACGAGAAAGGTAGTCAGCAATAAGGTTTTTCTTACCTGGACAATGCTGTACAGTGAACTGGTATGGCTGGAGGGCAAGACACCAGCGTAGTATTCGAGCATTCTGATGCTGCTTGGAGTGCATCCATTTCAATGGTCTGTGATCAGTTTGAAGAGTAAACTCTCTTCCAAGGAGGTAATACCTTAATGAGTCCACAGCCCACTTGATTGCCAGTCCTTCTTTTTCCACTGTGGAGTAGTTTTTCTCCCGGTCAAACAACTTTTTACTTAAGAAAAGGACAGGTTTTTCTTCACCGGCTTCTCCTTGAGCCAATACTGCTCCAAGGCCAACATTTGAAGCATCCACTTGTACAACAAATGGCTTGGAAAAGTCAGGACTCTGCAAAACAGGAGCTTGACATATTTGTTTCTTTAAACATTGGAAGGCATGTTCACAGTCCTCCGTCCATATAATCTTAGAGGTGGATTTCTTTGTTAACTCAGTGAGAGGGGCTGCCAAGGTTGAGAAATGGGGAATAAATCTTCTATACCATCCAACTAAACCCAAAAAGGACCTAACTTGTTTCTTTGTTCTGGGTATAGGGATTGTTTGAATAGCTTCCACCTTTTCAACTTGTGGTTTTATTTGCCCATGACCAACAAGGTACCCTAGGTACTTCACTTCTTCCTGGGCCCAGGCGCACTTGTTCACATTCAGAGTCAAACCAGTCTTCTGGAGCTTTGCCATCACAACCTTGAGGTGTTGTAGGTGATCCTTCCAAGACTCACTGTAAATCACAACATCATCCAGATAGGCAGCAGCAAACTTTGAGCAATCATTAAGGATAATGTCCATCAATCTTTGAAATGTAGCTGGTGCTCCATGAAGACCAAAGGGTAGAACAGTATAATGAAATAAACCCATTCCTGGAATTTGGAATGCTGTGTACTCTTTACAAGATGGATCTAAAGGCACTTGCCAGTAACCTTTACACAAATCCAAGGTTGTGAAGTATTTGGCTTTTCCTAATCTTTCCAGTAGCTCATCAATGCGGGGCATGGGATAAGAATCAAAACAGGAAATGCTGTTTAGCTTTCTCAGGTCTGAACAAAATCGAAGATGAGTCGGGTTTTTCTTACCCCAAAATTACACCACACGCGGCTCCGCACCGCTCCGGTCCGCAGGTCGCAGCTGAGCGAGTCCAAAGCCCACTGCCTCCGCTCCGCTCAGGTCCGCCTGGATGCGCCGCTCCGAGACACGTGCGAGATCGCGCGATAAATCAAGTGATAAATAAGTAAGTCAGAACAAAACAATTCATTCGGTGGAAGAAGGAGAACAACTGTAGAGAGACTGCTGCCTTGATCTTCTCTCGTAAATGAGCTACATGGTTTGAGCAACAGGAAGTGATGTTTACATTTCAGAATAAAATACTTTTTTATTTATTTATTTCTTGTATTGCGTTTGTAGGCGTAGTCATAGTCATAAATATAATAGTTTAGTCATAGAATAGTCATAAATGATAGTTTGACAGCATTTTTGTACAAATAAATCCGTATAGAGCTAGGATTAGTCCGCCCGTGGTGATTTTATTTTGTAAATACGGAAGTTGTGCTCGTTCCTTTTCCTGTTGGTGCGACGTAATCTTCAAAAGTTGACTCCGGCACAGCTCCGGCGTCCGGCAGAAATAGAAAAATTTCTAATTTTGACGGACTGCCGTCCGCTCGCCGCTGCTCGCCGCCGCCGTGCGGAGCCAGTGTAAACTCTGTCATTGATTATAATGGGTGCGTATTTGCTGCGGAGGTCGGACCGGAGCGGGGCGGAGCCGTAACGCGTGTGGTGTAATTTTGGGGTTAGGAACAAGCACAATGGGATTCGACCACTCACTCCTTGATGGCTCTATTACTCCCATTTCCAGCATCGTTAGAACCTCCTTTTTCAATGGTTCCATCATTCTTTCTGGAATCCTGTAAGGCTTCAGACGAACAGGTTTTGTGTCTTTTAAAGTTATTTTGTGTGTTATGACATCAGTTCGCCCAGGTGCATCTGCAAACAGAGATGGAAACGATTGTTTAATCTCACCCAACTGATGCCACTGACCTTCAGTCAGATGTTCAGGAGCCTCTTCAGATTTAGCCACTTCTCTGGATGGACTCATCTCAGCTTCTCCAACCTCCAAAATACCACTGTTCTCGGGCTGAACATCTTGTACCATCAGGACTTGTTTCACATCCATTTCAGGAACATTCTTCTCATGATACTCCTTTAACAGGTTAACATGGAGCAGTTGCTTTGACTTACGTTTGTCTGGACAGATGATTTCATACGTCACTGGACCTGTTTTTCTTGCCACAGTATAGGGTCCTTGCCATTTAGCTAGTAACTTAGTTGGTCCAGTAGGCAAAAGCACTAAAACTTTCTGGCCAGTCTTGAGCTCCCTTTCACGGGCATGTTTGTCATACCATAACTTTTGCTTGTGCTGTGCCTTTTGCATATGGTCTTTGACTTTTTCTCTGTATGTTTCCAGTTTTTCTCTCATCTGCAGAATGTAGGAGACGATGTTTGATGCTGGCAAAGCCACTTCAGCTGATCCCAGTGCCACTCCAGCCACCCAGTTCTCCTTCAGCATGTCCAAAGGGCCTCTAACCTGTCTTCCATACAGGAGCTCGAAAGGAGAAAAACCAGTTGAAGCCTGTGGTACTTCTCTGTATGCAAACAAAAGAAAAGACAACAATTTATCCCAATCTTTACCAGTATCATCAATAAGCTTTCTCAACATTTGTTTTATTGGCCCATTAAAACGTTCCACCAATCCGTCTGTTTCTGGGTGGTATGGAGTAGTTCGAATACCTTTAACACCAAGTTGATCATAAAGAGTTTTCATCAAATGTGACATGAAATTAGTACCTTGATCAGTAAGAATCTCCTTTGGGATGCCAACTCTAGAAAAAAAGGTCTACTAAACACCAGACAATGTGTTTAACCTACATAGAGCGTAATGCTCTTTACGTGGGGAAAAAGGTAAAACAAGCCAGCATAAGAGCTTGTAAATAAGTTTATTGGTTTTTACTGATAGATAATTAGTTATTAGCGGTACTGTATTTTAAATAAAAATAGCACAAATCCGCTTATGAATTATAAAAGTTAGTCAATTCACAAAAACGCTGACAAAAAGTTTAGGTCCACTGTAAGCGGATTAGCACTTTAGCGCTCCCTAGCGTTCATATGCCCACCACTGCCAGTGCTGGGTAACGCTAATCCAAAAATTAGTTCCGCTATTTCTAAAGTACTTATTAATTTGTTTAGGTCTGCAATTTCAAAAGCACTAATGTCTTATGAAAATTAGGGGAAGCTAATTCTAAACCGCTATTTAAATTCAACAATTGGTAGCCAGCAAGTTATGCAATATTTGCACTACACTGCCAACTAGCGGTGCATGAACTGTTATACAGTAAGTTGTTTGAGTTTCAGAGTATTTAGTTTGGTTCTCTTCAACAGGTTTGACAAGGACAAAATGTACCCATTCCAAAGTCTGTTAGCTAAACTGCTGACATATTTGGTTTTTTTTTTCTTTTGTTACTTTTAGTACCACTAGATCGCATGTGTCAAACTCAAGGCCCGTGGGCCAAATCCGGCCTACCATAACCGTTTCTGTGGCTCTCTACACCCTAGAACTTCAAGATAACAGTTGTAAGCATGTTGCTCTCAGGTGGTGGGTCCCCATCCCTACACTCCCTGGTCTCTCTGTTAATTGTCTTGCTTATCTCCTCCATTTTGTTGTCCAGGTGTTTGTGATTGTCATGCTGTGTGTTCATGTACCTGTATATAAAGTCAGGGATTTTTTAATTGATAAAGCTCTGTATATGTTGTATAACACAATCATTGTTCCACATTTAATCTATTGTATTGAGGTTTGGGGAAAAGTGTGCAAAACAATTACAAAGCCTGTTTTTATTTTACAAAAGAGAGCTGTAAGAGTAATCACCAGAAAACATTTCAGTCACCCATCAAACACCTTGTTTCTTCAGCTAAATTTATTGAAATTCCAGGAATTGGTAGGTACCGACAGTCCAAGCGGCATGCGGCTCGGGTGGTTGCTGAGGCAAAAACTCGGGCGTGGGAGGAGTTCGGAGAGGCCATGGAGAATGACTTCCGTACGGCTTCGAGGCGATTCTGGTCCACCATCCGGCGTCTCAGGGGGGGGAAGCGGTACGCGACCAACACCATTTATGGTGGGGATGGCGTGCTGTTGACCTCAACTCGGGATGTTGTGAGTCGGTGGGCAGAATACTTCGAAGACCTCCTCAATCCTACTGGCACGTCTTCCACTGAGGAAGCGGAGCCTGGGGACTTTGGGTCGGGCTCTCCAATCTCTGGTGCTGAGGTCACCGAGGTGGTTAAAAAGCTCTGCGGTGGCAGGGCTCCAGGGGTGGATGAGATTCGCCCGGAGTTCCTTAGGGCTCTGGATGTTGTGGGGTTGTGTTGGCTTACGCGACTCTGCAATATTGCGTGGACATCGGGGGCAGTTCCCTTGGATTGGCAGACTGGGGTGGTGGTTCCCCTATTCAAAAAGGGGGACCGTAGGGTGTGTTCCAACTATAGGGGGATCACACTCTTAAGCCTCCCTGGTAAGGTCTATTCAGGGGTTCTGGAGAGGAGGGTCCGTCGGATAGTCGAACCTCGGATTCAGGAGGAGCAATGTGGTTTTCGTGCTGGTCGTGGAACACTGGACCAGCTCTACACCCTCAGCAGGGTCCTGGAGGGCGTGTGGGAGTTTGCCCAACCAGTTTACATGTGCTTTGTGGACTTGGAAAAGGCATTCGACCGCGTCCCTCGGGGGGTTCTGTGGGGGGTACTCCGGGAGTATGGGGTACCAGGCCCATTGATATGGGCTGTTAGGTCCCTGTACGACCGGTGTCAGAGCTTGGTCCGCATTGCCGGCAGTAAGTCAGGCTCGTTTCCAGTGAGAGTTGGACTCCGCCAAGGTTGCCCTTTGTCACCGATTCTGTTCATAACTTTTATGGACAGAATTTCTAGGCGCAGCCAAGGTGTTGAGAGGATCCGTTTTGGTGGCCTTAGAATCGCTTCTCTGTTTTTTGCAGATGATGTGGTCCTATTGGCTTCATCAGATCGTGATCTACAGCTTTCGCTGGAGCGGTTTGCAGCCGAGTGTGATACGGCCGGGATGAGGATCAGTTCCTCCAAATCCGAGGCCATGGTCTTGAGCCGGAAAAGGGTAGCATGCCCTCTCCGGGTCGGGGAGGAGGTCCTGCCCCAAGTGGAGGAGTTTAAGTATCTCGGGGTCTTGTTCACGAATGAGGGAAAACTGGAGCATGAGATCGATAGGCGGATAGGTGCAGCATCCGCAGTGAAGCGGGCGCTGTACCGGTCTGTCGTGGTGAAGAGAGAGCTGAGTCGAAAGGCAAAGCTCTCAATTTACCGATCGATCTACGTTCCTACCCTCATCTATGGTCATGAGCTTTGGGTTGTGACCGAAAGAACGAGATCTCGGATACAAGCGGCTGAAATGAGTTTTCTCCGCAGGGTGTCTGGACTCTCCCTTAGAGATAGGGTGAGAAGCTCAGTCATCCGGGAGGGACTCGGAGTAGAGCCGCTGCTTCTCCACATCGAGAGGAGCCAGTTGAGGTGGCTCGGGCATCTGGTTAGGATGCCTCCTGGACGCCTCCCTGGTGAGGTGTTCCGGGCATGTCCCACCGGGAGGAGACCCAGAGGAAGACCCAGGACACGCTGGAGGGACTATGTCTCTCGGCTGGCCTGGGAACGCCTTGGGATTCCCCCAGAGGAGCTGCTCCAAGTGGCTGGGGAGAGGGAAGTCTGGGCCTCCCTACTTAGGCTGCTACCCCCGCGACCCGACCCCGGATAAGCGGACGAAAATGGATGGATGGATGGATGGATTGGTAGAATATAGTATTTTATCAGTTATGTATAGGGCTCATAATAACACATTACCTTTAAATATCCAAAGAAATTTTATAAAAAGACAAAGTTATTACAATCTCAAAGGGACAGAGATATTCATCAAACCACAATTCAGAACCAGCTTAAAGGGACGGTCTACCTCAATTCAGGGAGTTCGATTGTGGAATGTTCTGGAGAGTGATGTTAAAAATGCAAAATCAATGTATACATTTAAGAAAAAGGTCAAAAAGGACTTGCTCAAAAACTATATATGATGTAGCTTAG
>JBBPBX010090681.1:2709-14071 GCA_038048925.1 Garcialebias charrua
GATTGATCTGTGGTGGTCATTGGCCAACTCCGGCTCCATCATTGCACCTGGCGGTGAATAAAATTGTTCCCTCTGCTCGCTGGGATTTGTCACTCTGCACCACCTCAGACACACACACCCCACCCCCACACACCCACCTCTGTCCTTTACACAAACTCCTACCCACTTGAATATCTTGTATGAAAAACATCAAGGTTTACTTGCATTCCCTGTTCAAACTGATTACAAAAAAACACTTATATTGTAAATTACAAACATTCATTATTCAAATCAGTCAGTGACAGGGGACATCGGTTTACCGCTTGTTATTTTGGCGAACTTTTTGCCTGCTAAGATAAAAGTGTCCACTGTCCTTTAGCAATATTTGCATTCTGTGTTTCAGCATGATATAAATAGCACCACAGGCAGTCGCAAATATTTGTTGGGGCACCTGCCACAGCATCACGGCCATCTGCTCCTCCATTTCTGCGAGCGTGACATGTGCATTAAACCTGAAATGGTCATTATTTGATTTTTTTATGTTTATTCCTTGTAGAAGATGGATTGGCCACAGAGTCTTCTGGGTTGGCTGGAGTCAAAAATGAGACTCAAGGCTTTTTACATCTGAGTAATGCTGTGCTTTCAGCATGTGCAAGTTAAGAGGTAAGAGGGCGTTATGAAAATAGACATGTAATTTCAGGTTTCTGTGAATGTGTAAATGTGTGTTTGATTGTCAGGTAAGATCAGATGGTCACTCTCCAACCTGCTAAGTGGTAAACTGAGCAGGCACGGTCGACTGACCATCAGCAACTGGAGAAAGAAGACATTTTTGTATAAAGATGATCTTATTTCTTCTTTTGCCTCACTGTTGCATCTTTTGGTGCATTCCTCATTTTGAAAATGTTTGGAGCAAATTTCTTGAAATTTAAGAAGAGTAAAAATGTTTGGCATCAATTTATGTTTAACATACAACACCTGTAAGTTGTTGTGCATGCTGCTACCAACACCCGTTGTGTTGCAAAATTATAAAAGCAACCTAATATGTGACTTTGAAAAGAAACTGATACATGCCGATTCTGACTCCTGATGTCAGGTCCCCCCCGCAAAAAAAAACACTGACATCCAAACCAACATTGGCTTTTATTGCAGCCTGACAAATACTCGTGCCTTTCAAACTCCATGCCCGCAAGCTTTTTAAATAAAATGTCTTCAATAACCCTGAGAGCATGAGCCGGGTTATATTTTCAGGCTTTGGAGTGTTTGTTGTGTCAGAGCCTCAGAGTAAATTCTACGGCTGTTTTAATAATTTGTGCTGGGCTCATATGGCTTAATGGTGTCACAGACAACCCAACCACAGAACCAAAAGTTAGCATGTTGATGTTTTAGTGCAGGATAAATATGTATTTCTCACTGGTGTTTGAACTTCTTATGTGTACAAAAATTTCCTTTTTAAGATAACTTGCCAACCTTCATCCTAGAGATGCAAGTTTGAGTTCACAGTGAGACTGATTCCAGCTTGAACTAAGCATTTAAAAAAAAATGTTTTTATCAAAAGGTTGTCCTAAATTATACAATGAATAAAAAACTGGTTTGTTCAACAAAACATATTTGGTTCAGGTCCTGAACTACCTAGAGTTAGGAAAACCTTATAATTGATATTATAACATCATAGGAAACCATCGAGTAAAAATTGATGAACTTTTTGTCTGTTGTTTGTGTAAAAAAAAAAAACGCAAACAGACAAAAAGTTCATAAATGTTCATAAATAAATTATTTAAGTTTTTAAACACTGTGTGAAAGTAAAAACAATAAAGGTTATGACTTAACTGATGAATGAATCCATCTTTATTATAAGTTGCCCTAAAGTGTTTAATCGCGATTAATCACTATTAATTCTAAACCAGATTTGCGATTAATAAGTTAATTTTTATTAATCAATCAACAGCCCTAGTAAAAATCAATTCTTTGAAATAACGCCATCTCCATCGGCTGCTGCTAATTCGTAGTTGGGTCATGGAGGTAACAGGTCCAATGGAGAAACCTAAAAGTTATGCACCATAACTCATGTTTCCTGTGAAATTCAGGTGTAAGCTCGGTGAAGTGCACCATGAGAAAGAAAGGTGGGGCGTCAGCCTCTTAAATACGAAGAGGGCCTCATCGATGACGCTGACGCCCACCTGCCTTAAAAGGCGTGATTGTAGTGCTTCAGGTGAACCGTGCGGCGGCGCAATTCCCATAGTCAATGTGTTGCACTGAGTGAACCTGACTGATAAGGGAACCAGACATCCCTCTTCCCAGCTTTCCAGCTCCACCTGGGGACTCTGAGGTGCTCCCAGGCCACAGAAGATATACAATCCCTCCAGCGAGCTCTAGGTCTGACCCAGGGCCTCATACCAATGGGAGGTGTCTGGAAAACCTCTAAAGGGAGTTGTCCAGGATGCTTCCCAATCAGATGCTCGAAGCACCTGAACTGACTCCTTTCAATGCGAAGGAGCAGCGGCTCTACTCTGAGACCGGATGACGAAGCTCCTCACCTCATCTCTAAGGCTGACCACCCTGTGAAGGAAGCTCATCTTGGCTGCTCTTTCAGTCATGATCCATACCACATGACCACAGGTGAGAGCGGGAACAGACCAAGACAAGAGCTTTTCCTTTCGACTCAACTCTTTCTCTATCACAACTGACCTAAGCAAAGTCCTTATTACTGAGGAGGGGGCCTCGATCTGTGGATCCATCTCCTGCTCCTTCCTATCATCACTCATGAACAAGATACCCGGATGTTGAACTCCTCTACACAAGACGTCCCACCTGTTAAGAAACATGGCTTCAGACCTAAAGCAGCTGACTTCTGAAACAACTATACAAGCTGATCCCACCGTCATGACAGCTCCTATCTAAACACACTTTTACATTCATAAAGTTTTTCATTTTTCTACTTTGTTTTCCTTTGGCTTTTAAATGGTTTAGTATGATTTAGTTGTGTCCAAACAGCACACACGAGAAGGATTAGACAGGCATAAACTTTGTTAGAATTAGCGGTACATGCTTTTTATTGTTTTAACATCTACATTTGTTTTCTCTAGCTTAATGTGTGATGGGTCATCTGCACTCTTGAGAAGACTAAAGCACCTCGGAGTAAAGCAAATGTGTTACTTTGAAAATGTGTCGTATTTTTCCAGTTCGCATTTTACTGAGGGACTGAGCCACATTAGCAGACAGTAGAGCTGCGCTGCACTGAACTCTGTGAGAGGACATGAACTCTAAATGTGTTCAACAATCACCACATCCCAAAAGTGACCAACTTGAGAAGAGTTTATAGTCTAAACATGTGATGCCTTTAATATAAGCAGACCACTTAGGTAAGGATCCACTTCTGCTTTAATTTGTGCATGAAACACTGGAGGAGAAGTTGTTCTTCAAAACGCACGCTTTCAGTCAAAACGGCAGCGCGAACCCTGGATTTTCTTGATTTTCACAGTGGGTGTGGTTTACACGAGCCCTCATTTAGATAAGACCGGAAACAAGTTCATTAGCAGAGTTAGCTAACGCACACCACACACAATAAGCCTAGAGGAGAGCAAGTGGCAGAGAACGAGCTAGATTCCTATCGACGCCAGTCTGAAGACGAAGCGAACACAATGACACGCTATCTCTCAAATCAGCGGCTGATTGCGAAACATCCGTGGCGAGAAATGAACACGAGACTGAAGATCAGCGTGAAGATGTGCTTAAGGACATACTCATGAAAACGAGGAGAGAAAGGGAACTCACTGGGTGTTCCACATCAGAGACCCGGCACTCTGAAGAGCCGGCTATCACATTAATGGTGAGTCATTGGGTGCTGCTCCACACAGAAAGACAATCAGTGAACACGGAGCGTCGTGGACAGCACTTGACATGAGTTACTAAAGTGGAGATGAAATGCAGGGAACAAAAAAAAAAAAGTTCAATTACAGGATGTAGATTGTGAAGGCTTTTGTTGTTACCCAGCAAAAGGGAAAACGGTATGGAGGTGCTTCAATGGAGTCACCAAAGCAGGTGGGCATGTTCCGAGTCAGCCCACCTCATTAAAAGGCTTCACTCTCTTTTTATGGAACAGACATTAACAGCCTATTCAGATACCCACATGCAGTGATTAAAAATTATCTGTTGGTGATCATAATCACAGCTGCTTAAACTTAAGCCAAAGAATAACAAAGAACTTTTGAATGCTGAACTATCTGAACATTTACAAAGAGATTAAAAAGGGAGACAGACTCTTAACTAAATAAATTTGCTTTTAATCACTTTGAACAGGAAGTCATGTCATTTCAAAATGTTCTTATCTGATTGTCTGATTCTCCCCTTTATTCAAATTTTAACATGCCCATCTGACTTTCCCAACACAATGGGAAAAATTAAAAAGGGAAATGACCTTTCGTGGCAGCAGTGATGAGAGAGTGAATGGCATTATTGTGTGCCAAGATTAATTTCTGCCCACTTTATGCTGCCCATTGAGAAAACACAGTAGGGGCATGAATGCCTGAGTGTAAATCACCCATTAATTGGATGGTGTATCATACAGATGTCAAAAAAACAAGTTGGTGATTTTAAACTGATAATCTGCCTGTGGAGCACTTCCTACACACCAGAGGGTCCAAATTAATAAACTTCACAGGGACAAAGGTCAGTTTTGATCAGGTTCTATGAAAGTTTTCATTAACAAATAGAAATTACCTTGGCTTGTGAATGTATGTTGATATTTTATGTTGATATTTTACAAATGGAAATGTGAAGGTCCAAGATATAATTTGGAAATTTTAGAACAAAAATAACCCATTAATAAAAAAAAGGGGGGGGGGTAACTTCAGTTCAATAACATTCATTATTGGTCACGGTCAAAATATCAGGTCGGATGGTAAGGTTTGTTGTCTGTGTGTGCTTGCGTGTGTGTGGGTGTAAATGTAGTTCACTTTATGAATTCAGGTTAATCTGAATCATTCACTAAGTGATCCAGTTCCCTTGGTGCCACTATGCCCCAACACCCCAACTACTGCCACCATATACTGTATCTAGTCCAAAAAAGAAAGGAAAACATACCGTACTATGGAGGTGGTCTAGCATCATTCAGAGATTTTTACAGTTCACCACACCAGTAAACAAACAAATCAATTACAAAAGATAGAATAAAAACTTCAAATGTCCTCAATGTAAGCTAATCAAAAAGTTAACTTATGTTAAATAAATGTTTATGTATGACCCACCTCATTCCATTGTTTTTTTACAGTGCATTTTATTCTGGATCAGTGAATCAATTCATCTGTCAGCAGCATTTTCTGTTGTTGTTTTTCCTTCAATTACTGTATACACTTTTTTCCTCAAAACTAATTTTTAATTTCAGAATTCTGAGATTAAAATCAAAATTCAGGAACAAAAACTGTTTTGTTGTTTTTGCACGGGGGCCCTAATCCTCTTCTATAGAGACCCGACCCATGTGAGTCGGATTCATTTCTGGGGATTTGGCAGTTTTTTAGGCAACTCTTCTAACTCGCTCAATTAGCAGCAGACTGCCGGAGAACATGAAGGATCCAACTTGGTTGAGATCATGGACTTGTGAGTCCTGATTCAGTGTGAGAATTTGGATCATTAATCTGGGTGAGTAAGTAACCGACCAGCTGTAGTCTGTTGCCAAAATATTTCATCAACCCCTGGATAAAACTTCATAAAACATATAAAAATATTCACTTTTGGAGACTTCCCAATTTAAGATGGCTGCCAAAGGCAACTGACGTTACAAGACACAAACATGATTGAAACTATACAAATTTGACTAATATCAACTAATATCAACCAAGTTTTAGTATTTTATAGGTGAGACTGATCCCAAACACATATCCTGAGAATTAACAGATTGTTCAAAACATTTTAAAATATATTATTAACTATCCATCCATCATCCATCCATCCATCCATTATCTTTACCAGTTTCTTCCTTTTTGGGTTGTGGAGGTTACTGGTGCCCATGTCCAGCCATCACTGTGCGAGACGTGGAGGACACCCTGAACAGGTCTCTAGTCCATCACAGGGACACATACAAACAACCATTGACTCTCTCACTCACACCTAGAGACAATTTAGAGTTACCAATCAGACTAACATGCATGTTTTTGTTCTGTGGGAGGAAACCCACACATGCACAGAGAAAACATGCAAACTCCACCCAGAAATGATTTGATCCAATAATGTTCTCACTGAGAGGCAACAACTCTACCAAGTGAGCCACTGAGCCACCCTGCTATTAAAATTTGGAGTTAACTCTGTCTATTAGCAAAATATCTCAAATAACACTATGCTAAGATTGGTTTGATTGCAGCTGAGCATCACTCACAGTACACACACAGTGCTACTTATTATGCAAGACCTTTGTCTAAAACTATAACGTTACCGGTTTAGGTGAAATCCTTTCATGAACCACTGGATAGATTTTTTATGAAATTTTCAAAATGTATATTGGATGTTGAATAAAGAGACTTGAGTATGATACAGTATTGGGATACAGGAACCGCTCTAAAGTGGTTTAAATCATATTTATTTGATAGATTTCAGTTTGTAAATGTAAATAATGAAGCTTCTTAATACACCAAAGTTAGTCATGGAGTTCCTCAGAGTTCAGTGCTTGGACCAATACTCTTTACTACAGAGTTGTAGTGGTAATACAATGTGTAAGTGATGATCACTGGATCACTTACCATTACCATTAGGTAATGTTATTAAACAGCATGGGTACATTTTCATTCATACTGATGATACACAATTATATTTGTCCATGAAACCCAATGAATCCAATCAGCTACTTAGACTACAAGCAGCTCTTAAAGATGTAAAAAACCCGGATGACCCTAAATTTTCTGCTTTTCAACACAGACAAGACTGAGGTTTTAGTTTTTGGACCTGAGCATCTTAGGTTTTTTTTTTTTTTTTACTCTTTCACTTCCTCTGGGTGACTGGATGGTTTTAATGAGGTATTAATTTGGCCTCCAGTTCTAATGTAAAAAAATCTTGGTGGTATTGCTGATCAGGACATGTTTTTTTAACCCCCATATTAAAAACAGTTACCAGGATCACTTTCCTCCACCTGCATAATATTACTAACGTTAGAAATGTCTTGTCCAACAATGATGCAAAAAAGCTGGTCCATGCATTTATCACATCTAGACTGGACTATTGCAATTGTTTATTATCAAGGTGTGTCCCAATTTTTTTTCAAGTCTTCATTTAATCCAAAATGCTGTTGCCAGAGTCTTAACTGGAGTTAGTAAGAGAGATCATATCTCTCCAGTTTTAGCTTCTCTCCACTGGCTCCCTGTCAAATTCAGAATACACAGCAATTCAAAAAACTTCTAACCTACAGTACAAAGCTCTCAACATCCTAGCTCCATCTATTATTACAGATCTGATTGTTGCATATTTTCCTAACAGAGCACTTCGCTCTCAGACTGCAGGTTTACTTGTGGTTCCTAGAGTTTCCAAAAGCAGAATGGGATGAAGATCTTTCAGTTCTCAGGCTCCTCTCTTGTGGAACCAACTTCCAGTTTCTGCCCGTGAGGCTGACACACTGTCCAGATTTAAGACTGGGCTTAAGACTTTCCTTTTTGATAAATCCTATGCTGCTATAGGCTTATACAGGAGGACAAATTGACCAGATTTTCTCACTCTGCTGCTGTCTTTACTTACTCTACCTGCTTGCATTTGTCACTAGTCCTCAGGTTACGACGGTCTCGCGTTACGACGTTTCGTGGTTACGACGCATCTCCCATTAAAAAAAAAAAAAAAGTATATATATATTTTTTAAATTTTTTTTATTTATTTTTTTTGAAAAACCGAGTTACGCAGATTCCGGTTTTACGTCGTAAACGTAGCAGCGGAGGAATACTGCACTGTGCTCTCTAAAAAAGCTAAGTCTGATCCTCTGGACATTCAAAAAACAAACAAAACTGTACTGTGAATGCGGTTTTACGTCGTAAACGGAATGCAGAATACGGCAGATGGACCGAGCTGGACGGCGGTTTTACGTCGTAAACGTAATAGAGAATACGGCCGATGGACAGAGGAATACGGCGTCACCAGCATCCCAGTAGGCCATAACTCCCTTCATTATGGCTCAGAAACGTATGTGTTTTTTGATAATTATGTAGGGTACTGTGTTAGAAAGAAGAACCTTGAATCCTTGAAAAAGAAGCCACTTGAATTTAAATAAATAGCTTTTATCACTCTACTTTAAAATTACAAGGCATTACAAAACAAAACAAAATATCAATCTACTGTATCTTGTATGCCGGATACACTTGTAATGAGGACCAGATCTGGCCCATGGGTCTTGAGTTTGACACATGATGCCCAGTGTTAGTTTTGTGTTTGGAACGCAGTAGAGCTTATAGGCTACATAGCACTGATAGCTTGAATCCGCTTGTGCTGTGAGTTTCATGATTTAATGTGCATCATGTCTCATATCACTTATGTTGCAGTTCAGCTACTTTACGTTGTTTTCATCAACCTTAACTCTCCAGACTCACACCAGCCAGTCCAGCATTGTGTTTCTGAATCTCGTTGCAATGGCTGCTCGAACAGCAAAGCACAATTGCAGTCAGTCATACATGTGCTTCATCCATCCTCGCTTTTCAAGGCTGTATTTTTCAGCTCAGCATTTTCTTTTTTTCCTGCATGTGATGCCTTCTTTTTGTCATGGCCCCCATAGTTCTAAGCTGACCCCCTCAGCCCTGTCTCCTGACTGATCACAGTGATGGTTTATTACTGTCGTCCCAGCGCCCTTATCTTTAGCAGGCAATGCTCATTTCCTTCCCCAGATTTAAATGCAAATGTGAAATTTAATGATAAATGCATTATCTGATGAGTGTGATAACACTGATTCACTGTCAGTATAAAATACACACCCCAGGGGGCTTTGAGCTAGCAGGCACAACTTGCCCAAATCCACTTTTTTCTCCGGTTCCATATTTCCCTTTTTTCCTCTCACTCTTTTTTAAAACTCGTGTACCTGTATTAAATTCTTGAGGTCATTTCATGCATTAAAGTGAATCACATTTTGTCTGTTCAGCTATGTGTGTGCAGGCTTTGCTGAGCAGTAATTGCAGTGCAACAATCTTGTTCTGTGTCTAATTCATCACTTTGATGAAGTTATTTGCTGCTTAAAACTCTTAAGAAAAGCAATATCTATGTTGGATTATGGAACATGCTGTGACACATAATTTGTAACAAATTTGTGTTTTTCAATCTTGTTTACAGAACTGCAAAGTGAATGCCAACTTTTTGCACATATTAAGTAGTTTGCAACAAAGTATGACCCTGCACCAATGTAAAAAAAATAAACTTGAATGTGGACAGTCTTTTCATGGTCTTGGTGAGGTCTTCATGTATGTATTACTGGCCTCCCCATTATCAAAGTCAAAGTCAACTTTATTGTCAGAACTGCAATATGTACAGGACTATGGAGGACCAAACTGACATAATAATAAATAAAAGAATAAATATATATCCGACATAAAACAATACATATATAAATTAAAGTAGAAATATATATCCTAAATAATAATAAATAAAAGAATAAATATATAAATCAAAGTAGAAATATATATTTTAATGAGAAATAAAAGCATAAATATATATATTCTTTTTTATATCTCCTTACACATGAGAAATAAAAGCATAAATATATATATTCTTTTTTATATCTCCTTACACATGAGTTTCCGTCAATAACAATAGATATTTTGCTTTGCCTTTTTCTCGCTGTTTTTCCGTTTGCTATATTTATTGCTGTATTTATTTATTGCTGTATTGTTAGCTGCATTTATTTCTGTATTGTTTTCTCGCTGCATTTCTTCCTCGTCGTATGTTAATGAGGAGGGCTGCTTTCTAAATCCAGCTCTACTATTGGTCAATAAACCGGAAATAGAACGATCAGTGTGCAGATCGATTGAGCATGCCTGCGCTGCAGTTCTCTTAGGAGATCTCCGTATTTGAGAGGAAGTAAACAACTATTAGAGATGTATCGTAGGATTGCTAGCTTAGCTGAAAGTAATACAGTCAGTGATGACTATTTACTGTTTCCAGTCGATGTTTTGAGTGAGTGGCTGCTCCAGGTAGCTGCAGACACGGACACTGAAGCATTAGTTGTCCAGATTTTGGAGGAAGTGGCTTGTCGTTTGCACAAATCCGTGTACCCCACAAGAACAGCTGGAAGACCTGGATATTTGCTGCCCGCTGACATCTTGGAATCATATCTTCATGCGGGTGTATCTGTCATGGATATTGGCAGACTTTTTGGGGTCAGTGAAAGAACAGTCTATAGGCGAATGGCAGAGTACGGTATAAGGTAAGTACACATGTGTGGTATTTCTTTTGCTACTTTGAACTTATTTGTATTTTATATTTTTATTATAATTCCAGTTGTTCCGGAACATCTGTTGTGTTCAAATATCGACTTTTAATAGTAAAACATATTATCTTAAGCCTTTAATCCACTTAAGAAGTTTAGAATTGTGAGATATTCATATTCATCTACGATTAACTCGCGATCTGTTCAGGGTGTACCCTGCTTCTGGCCTACTGACCTCTGGAGATAGGTTCCCTCACCCATCATGACCCAACTAGGATAAGTGTTGATGGATTGATTGATTCATTCAAATATATTGACTTGTAGATGGCATCAGAAAAGTATTTACGAATTTGTTGATGTCCACCATTCAGATACTTCCACATGACTGTTATGGTAATTCGTCTTCAAATTGTGTAATACATTTGTGTCAGAAATTCTGTCCATCCAATTTCTTCCGTGTGGAGAACCTCACTTTCAGTTGACTTTTATTTTTTCTTGTAGAGTATCTGACTCATACTGCAACATTGAAGATGATGAGCTGGATGGAGTTGTGCGAGAGATTCGAAGTCATCACCCTAATACGTACAGGATACACGTTGCTATGGGGCTACTTGGCCAAAGTAAGTCAACAGATGAGCCTATGGCTGCTTATACCAACACCAATTGCAGTTGTATATAACATTGGATTGGTAACAAATAACAGTTTACCACAACGTAAAAGGATCACAAAGAAAATTACATGTCATACTGTTGAAAGTAACTTAAATGTTCTAATGTATTGCAGTGGCATAGCAATATTGTAATCTTATCTTAACTGTCATTATTACACCATGGACTCATTTCATTATGTTCATCACCTCCAAATCAAACACGTTTTAATTATGGTTTACTTAATTTTCAAGGAAGAAGAGTGCGAGAAGCATTGCACCGAGTTGACCAGCAAGGAAATTTGATGCGCACTTTCCAGCTTCGCACTGTTTCAATCAGTCAGATTTATATGGGTGATTA
>JBBPBX010090682.1:0-14071 GCA_038048925.1 Garcialebias charrua
AGGCAGACATTGCGGAGAAGACCATGGGCATCTACACTGTCCGAGCAGAGGGTCGTGGTCCTGATGGTCCAGGTAATGGACGCTTTGCTGATGTTGGTGTTGTGCATGCTACATACATACATGCATGCTACATACATACGTACTACATACATTCATACTACATACATACAGAATACATACATACATGTTACATACATAACACATATATACAGTGCTTTAAAGAAATTTCTTCAAATGAACATTCACTTGGCCTAAGGATGAGCTGCTTAGATTTTAGTGGTCAAGGTTAGGATCACATAGCCAATCATTCTGTTCTCTTTATATTCCAGGACCTTGAATCCAGAGAGGCTGAGGCAGACATTGCGGAGAAGACCATGGGCATCTACACTGTCCGAGCAGAGGGTCGTGGTCCTGATGGTCCAGGTAATGGACGCTTTGCTGATGTTGGTGTTGTGCATGCTACATACATACATGCATGCTACATACATACGTACTACATACATTCATACTACATACATACAGAATACATACATACATGTTACATACATAACACATATATACAGTGCTTTAAAGAAATTTCTTCAAATGAACATTCACTTGGCCTAAGGATGAGCTGCTTAGATTTTAGTGGTCAAGGTTAGGATCACATAGCCAATCATTCTGCTCTCTTTATATTCCAGGACCTTGAATCCAGAGAGGCTGAGGCAGACATTGCGGAGAAGACTATGGGCATCTACACTGTCCGAGCAGAGGGTCGTGGTCCTGATGGTCCAGGTAATGGACGTTTTGCTGATGTTGGTGTTGTGCATGCTACATACATACATGCATGCTACATACGTACTACATACATTCATACTACATACATACAGAATACATTCATACTACATACATACAGAATATATACATACTACACACATACTATATACATACATTCATACTACATACATACAGAATACATAAATACATAATACATACATCATACATACATACAACATACATACAAACATACAGAATACATACATACAGAATACATACATACATACATACATACATACAGACAGAATACATACATACAGACAGAATACATACATATTACATATATACTACATACATACATACATACATATTACATATATGCTACATACATACATATTACATATATACTACATACATACATATTACATATATACTACATACATACATATTACATATATACTACATACATACATATTACATATATACTACATACATACATATTACATATATACTACATACATACATATATACTACATACATACATATTACATATATACTACATACATACATATTACATATATACTACATACATACATTCATACTACATACATACAGAATACATTCATACTACATACATACATATATACTACATACATACATATTACATATATACTACATACATACATATTACATATATACTACATACATACATATTACATATATACTACATACATACATATTACATATATACTACATACATACATATATACTACATACATACATACTACATACATACATATATACTACATACATACATATACATACATACATACATACATACATACATACATATATACTACATACATACATATATACTACATACATATTACATATATACTACATACATATTACATATATACTACATACATACATATTACATATATACTACATACATACATATTACATATATACTACATACATACATATTACATATATACTACATACATACATATTACATATATACTACATACATACATATTACATATATACTACATACATACATATTACATATATACTACATACATATTACATATATACTACATACATACATATTACATATATACTACATACATACATATTACATATATACTACATACATACATATTACATATATACTACATACATACATATTACATATATACTACATACATACATATTACATATATACTACATACATATTGCATATATACTACATACATATTGCATATATACTACATGCATACATATATACTACATGCATACATACATATTACATATATACTACACGCATACATACATATTACATACATACTACACGCATACATACATATTACATATATACTACACGCATACATACATATTACATATATACTACACGCATACATACATATTACATATATACTACACGCATACATACATATTACATATATACTACACGCATACATACATATTACATACATACTACACGCATACATACATATTACATACATACTACACACATACATAATACATACATACTACATGCTACATACATACATACATACATGCTACATAACACATATGCAGTGCTTTAAAGAAATTTCTTCAAATGAACATTCACTTGGCCTAAGGATGAGCTGCTTAGATTTTAGTGGTCAAGGTTAGGATCACATAACCAATCATTCTGTTCTCTTTATATTCCAGGACATTGAATCCAGAGAGGCTGAGGCAGACATTGCGGAGAAGACCATGGGCATCTACACTGTCCGAGCAGAGGGTCGTGGTCCTGATGGTCCAGGTAATGGACGCTTTGCTGATGTTGGAGTTGTGCTGGAAGGTGTGGAAGTCCTCCATAACCTACAGAGTGTCAGCCATGCGTGCGTGATGCTTTATGGACTGATCTATGCACTCAACTTGAGCTATCCGAAAAGCCTGACCCGTACATTCGAGGTGTACCAGAAAATCCTGATGAACCTGGACTCAGCCAAGCTGTCACCAAAAGTACAGACACTGAAACTCAAATTGCCCCAGTGATTTGGCTGGCAATAATGCACATACACAGCTACCTGATTTTTTGTCAGTTTCTCCATCATACAGACTGTTTAAATCCCTTATAGTTTTTGAAGGGTGTGTCAGGAAAATACCTGTTTAATGTTCTTTTTTTTTCTTTTGATGTTGAAGCACTTAACGGGAAGTGATGTGTGAATGTGGCTGTGTAGGTGAGTTCTTATGCAAGTTCATAGATGGTTGTAGCCTGGCCCTCGCCTTCCTGCACAGCTCCGCTCAATTCTCATTTCCCTTCACTGCACAGTCTGGGACTTTACCCGCCCACAAGGATTTGTCCAGTAGATTTTTGTTCGGACCAATCAGAGAACAGAAGGGGCGGAGTTTTGGACCCTAACCCACGCCCCCACCTGTCCCAGCGCGCAGAGCCCTATAAAAGGCTCTGCCAGCGCTCAGTCAGCGAGCAGCGGCATGTTCTCATTCAAAAGATGCAAAGCGATGCAGATATGTGACACAAATTTATTAATTTCCCCTTCTTAATCCCTTATCTGGAGTTTTCTTTTGGTTTTTTCCCCCAAAAGTTAAGTAATCGCTCCTTCTCCTCCACCCTCCTGCTGAGTAAAATGAGAGAGACAGCAGGCTCAATTCGTTGCTGTAAAATGAACACGGAAATGCCTCAGGTTGTCACGAGAAATAAACTCGGGTTTTAGTTGCTGAGCGAGTCCCATCAGATTTTCTGGTGTTTTGGTGAGCTGGACCAGCGATCCATGGTTTGATTTTATTGTATTAAAACGTTTTATAACATATGATATAAACACAGAATTTGCGCAGCAAGAGAAACGCTGCAGAGGGGGCGGAGCAGTTGTCAGTCAAGTTCAGCTGCTGAACTTCAGCAGAGGGGGGTGGCTGAGGGGAGGGAGCAGAATGGTTTCCCTGTTCAAATTATCCAATGGTTTTGTTCCTAATCAGAGGCCAACGCCTCCAGCAAGAAACGGTTTTCAATGGGAAAATTCCAGACCCTTGTGTGAAGCGAAGTGAAGCACAGGGTATGGTTTCAACCAGGCTAAGATGGTTGGTTTCTAAAATGTTTTAGCGGGACATATTGTATTACCTCAGCTCAAACCAGATTTTTTTTCTTGAATTGTTTCCAGATTCAGTGGAGTTAAGTGTTACAAAGATTTGTTCTAAAAGGTGCTTAAGTTTCTACAAAATCCACTAAGGTGAAGTCTTTATTTTTTTTACTTGTAATATTTTAGGAAAAGTATGGCCAAAATGGGACCTATGGTCTTGTGAATATGCACAAGTGAAACTTTAATTTTGATATTATAATTTTGTGTATTTAATATGATTTGAAGTTTAATAAAGATGTTGAAAGAACAACAACTGATTGGTTCATTAAGATTGTTGGTATGAATGGAAAGGAATTGCATAAATGTTATGCATTTTGATTAATTTAGTTCATTACATATGCATAAATGACATGTAATTAAAATAAATATATGCTATTTATATTGAATAATAAACCTGATTATTATGCAAATTAAAATAATATTCTTTATGTATTTGAAATAAATACCCTCAAGATTATTCATTTAGAGTAATTATATGTTATTAATTCTGAATACATAAACCTGAGGGTTATGCATTTAAAATAAATAGGCCTTATTACATGAATGCATATGCATCATGTAAGGTTTATTTCATAGGTTTGCCTTGAAATTATCTAATAAAAAGGCACGCAATTTTGTCATTTAATAAAATTACATAAATCTTAAAAATTGGGGTTAAATATTTCTGTGAGTGCAAGAGTGGGCATACTTGTTGCCCCCCATCTTGGTGCCTATACGTTGGGGTTCACCCCGGTGAACGAGAGGGTAGCCTCCCTTCGCCTACATGTGGGGGGACGGGCTCTGACTGTTGTTTGTGCCTATGCGCCAAACGGCAGCGCAGATTACCCACCCTTTTTGGAGTCCTTGGAGGGGGTATTGGAGAGTGCGCCTCCTGGGGACTCCCTTGTTCTGCTGGGGGACTTCAACGCTCACGTGGGCAATGACAGTGAGACCTGGAGGGGTGTGGTTGGGAGGAACGGCCCCCCTGATCTGAACCCGAGTGGTGTTTTGTTGTTGGACTTCTGTGCTCGTCATGGATTGTCCATAACGAACACCATGTTCAGGCATAAGGGTGTACATATGTGCTCTTGGCACCAGGACACCCTAGGTCGCAGTTCGATGATCGACTTTGTTGTCGTCTCATCTGATCTGCGGCCGCATGTCCTGGACACTCGGGTGAAGAGAGGGGCGGAGCTGTCAACTGACCACTACCTGGTGGTGAGTTGGCTCCGATGGTGGGGGAGGATGCCGGTCAGACCTGGCAGACCCAAACGTATTGTGAGGGTCTGCTGGGAACGTCTGGCAGAGTCTCCCGTAAGACGGAGCTTTAACTCCCACCTCCGGGAGAGCTTTGAACACGTTCCGAGGGAGGCGGGGGACATTGAGTCCGAGTGGGCCATGTTCCGCGCCTCTATTGTCGAGGCAGCTTATCAGAGTTGTGGCCGCAAGGTTGTTGGTGCCTGTCGTGGTGGCAACCCTCGAACCCGGTGGTGGACACCGGCGGTGAGGGATGCTGTCAGGCTGAAGAAGGAGTCCTATTGGGCCTTTTTGGCCTGTGGGACCCCGGAAGCAGCAGATAGGTACCGACAGTCCAAGCGGCATGCGGCTCGGGTGGTTGCTGAGGCAAAAACTCGGGCGTGGGAGGAGTTCGGAGAGGCCATGGAGAATGACTTCCGTACGGCTTCGAGGCGATTCTGGTCCACCATCCGGCGTCTCAGGGGGGGAAAGCGGTACGCGACCAACACCATTTATGGTGGGGATGGCGTGCTGTTGACCTCAACTCGGGATGTTGTGAGTCGGTGGGCGGAGTACTTCGAAGACCTCCTCAATCCTACTGGCACGTCTTCCACTGAGGAAGCGGAGCCTGGGGACTTTGGGTCGGGCTCTCCAATCTCTGGAGCTGAGGTCACCGAGGTGGTTAAAAAGCTCCGCGGTGGCAGGGCTCCAGGGGTGGATGAGATTCGCCCTGAGTTCCTTAGGGCTCTGGATGTTGTGGGGTTGTGTTGGCTTACGCGACTCTGCAATATCGCGTGGACATCGGGGGCAGTTCCCTTGGATTGGCAGACTGGGGTGGTGGTTCCCCTATTCAAAAAGGGGGACCGTAGGGTGTGTTCCAACTATAGGGGGATCACACTCTTAAGCCTCCCTGGTAAGGTCTATTCAGGGGTTCTGGAGAGGAGGGTCCGTCGGATAGTCGAACCTCGGATTCAGGAGGAGCAGTGTGGTTTTCGTGCTGGTCGTGGAACACTGGACCAGCTCTACACCCTCAACAGGGTCCTGGAGGGCGCGTGGGAGTTTGCCCAACCAGTTTACATGTGCTTTGTGGACTTGGAAAAGGCATTCGACCGCGTCCCTCGGGGGGTTCTGTGGGGGGTACTCCGGGAGTATGGGGTACCAGGCCCATTGATATGGGCTGTTAGGTCCCTGTACGACCGGTGTCAGAGCTTGGTCCGCATTGCCGGCAGTAAGTCAGGCTCGTTTCCAGTGAGAGTTGGACTCCGCCAAGGTTGCCCTTTGTCACCGATTCTGTTCATAACTTTTATGGACAGAATTTCTAGGCGCAGCCAAGGTGTTGAGAGGATCCGTTTTGGTGGCCTTAGAATCGCTTCTCTGTTTTTTGCAGATGATGTGGTCCTATTGGCTTCATCAGATCGTGATCTACAGCTTTCGCTGGAGCGGTTTGCAGCCGAGTGTGATGCGGCCGGGATGAGGATCAGTTCCTCCAAATCCGAGGCCATGGTCTTGAGCCGGAAAAGGGTAGCATGCCCTCTCCGGGTCGGGGATGAGGTCCTGCCCCAAGTGGAGGAGTTTAAGTATCTCGGGGTCTTGTTCACGAATGAGGGAAAACTGGAGCGTGAGATCGATAGGCGGATAGGTGCAGCATCCGCAGTGAAGCGGGCGCTGTACCGGTCTGTCGTGGTGAAGAGAGAGCTGAGTCGAAAGGCAAAGCTCTCAATTTACCGATCGATCTACGTTCCCACCCTCATCTATGGTCATGAGCTTTGGGTTGTGACCGAAAGAACGAGATCTCGGATACAAGCGGCTGAAATGAGTTTTCTCCGCAGGGTGTCTGGACTCTCCCTTAGAGATAGGGTGAGAAGCTCAGTCATCCGGGAGGGACTCGGAGTAGAGCCGCTGCTTCTCCACATCGAGAGGAGCCAGTTGAGGTGGCTCGGGCATCTGGTTAGGATGCCTCCTGGACGCCTCCCTGGTGAGGTGTTCCGGGCATGTCCCACCGGGAGGAGACCCAGAGGAAGACCCAGGACACGCTGGAGGGACTATGTTTCTCGGCTGGCCTGGGAACGCCTTGGGATTCCCCCAGAGGAGCTGCTCCATGTGGCTGGGGAGAGGGAAGTCTGGTCTCCCTACTTAGGCTGCTGCCCCCGCGACCCGACCCCGGATAAGCGGACGAAAATGGATGGATGGATGGATGAAACAAAAGTTTTATATGTTCTGCTTTTTTGGGGTCTTTAAGGTTCAGTCTAATTCTTGAAACATGACTTAAAGTTTTAGCCTCTTCTTGTGTATTTTCCAACATGTTTTATTTAGACTTCCTTAAGTTTCATTGATTAAAAAGCAGGTTTTAATCAACTTCTTTAAAAGTTCTCTAATGCATGCTCAATAATCCAGGTAGAAAAATCCAAAAAAGCTAAGTCTGGTCCTCTGGACCACTGTGGGAGGGTGCTATTTATAAGACTGAGCTGAACACAGCTTCTCAGACTGAGGAAGTCTTTCAGACGAAAGACGAAACGTTTCTACAGTTTTTGTTTTTGCTTTGTTTTGTTTTGTTTTTTGAATGTCCAGAGGACCAGACTTAGCTTTTTTGGATTCTTTAAAAGTTGTTTTCATTTTCAACTAAGTTATATTTGGAAATGGTCCACATTTGGTCCTCCGGCCACATGTTGCCCACGTCTGATAGGTGCTTAAATGAAACACAATTGGACTTGTTTTCTGAAGATGCTACATCTCTGATGTGAGTCTCCAGTTTTGTTTGGGCTTCATAAGTCACACTTGGGTCAACAACACTAAACGTGTCGGGAGCCACTGCAGGTACTGACCCAGTCATATTTTATCATACCTTGACGTATTTTTGGCCCTCAGAAACATCACTGGCTATTGACTGTCAGCGTCTGCGTGAATCTCTGTTAAAAAGAAATAAAGGAGCTTTGAGCTGCAACATTAC
Organism: Garcialebias charrua; assembly: GCA_038048925.1. NCBI lineage: Eukaryota > Metazoa > Chordata > Actinopteri > Cyprinodontiformes > Rivulidae > Garcialebias > Garcialebias charrua. Next base: position 8,071 of record JBBPBX010090682.1, read on the forward strand.
TTTTAATGTTTCCAGGTTTTTAGGGGAAGGTTTGCTCTTCATGGTGTCTGCCTACAAAGAAAGAAAGCAACAATTAACCACGACTGTGTCAAGAAGGCTCACTTTGCATTTCAATCAAAACATAAGATTATTAAAATATTATACAGATTCAGATTTTGGGACTTCCTTAGGCAACTTTATTTAAACAACTATTTCATGTTGGACAGTCATTATGCTCATTTACTGCAAAAAAAAACCGAGTAAGTTGGACATTGTTTAGCTCAAATCAAATATAGTTTATTCCATCTAAATTGTTCATATTTATCTCTAAAAAGTGGTCAAATGTGTCTTTTATTTGACACAAGAAGACACGTTGATAGTTGGGCTTTGGTCAAAACATATTTACACAATCCAAACAATATCAGGTGCTGATTGGAGCAGGAATAAATCAATGTTGGTTGCCACGTCATAAAAAGTAACCACTGATTCTGTTTGTATTCAGTAAATTCAATCATACACAGACAGAAGTTTTACCTGACCTCATCTACCCTGTCAGTCAAAACTTATGTTAATTTATAAGTCAAAGTCAAAGTCAAAGTCAACTTTATTGTCAGAACTGCAACATGTACAAGACATACACAGGATTGAAATTGTGTTTCTCTCAGTCCCTCGGTGCAACAGTAACCATTGTTGGCGTTGATTTTCTTATTCGCCCCAAGTTCGTGGTTTGGTTTCACTTTGGATCAAAGAAGGAGATACACTGAAAACACGACAAACGCGCACTTAAAGTTCCAAAACCAGTTTTAATTAATTGTAAGTTTAAGAGGTCACAGAATACATTTGATTATTTTCAAACAGTCATTATACATGATTAAAGATAAAGAGGAAGAAGGAGAAAAAGAACAAAATGTACATTTTGTTGGAGATAAGGCAATACAACCTGATGAGTGGTTCCTTCTGTGGGCTTGCTCTGCATTTCTGTCTGGAGGAGGAAGTCTCTGCTTTTTATAGTCTCCTCTGTTGCCCACTCTCAACTGATACCTAAACTCTTGCTACAAGAATGTTTTCTTACCCCTCAAAGTTGCACAAACACTTGCCAAACAAGAAACACAAGAATGTTTTCTTACCCCTCAAAGTTGAGTAAAAAGTCCCTGCTACTGTATGTTCAAACACTTGCCAAACAAGAAACGCTTCTGCTTGCATCAACTTGCAGCAAGTTCAGAGTTAGGAGCAAATGAAACACTCAAGACACAGATATATTTTATTTTATAACAAACCCCCTTTGGACCTCGACCCATGAGGTCCACCTCAAAAATAAAATCATACACTGAAAACAGTCAAATAATCAATCAGTACACCAAAAATTCAGTTAGGCATTTCAAAGTCATCCAAGTTGTAACCTTTTAACAAAAGCAGTTGGCGAGTCACTTCAGGATCCTTCTTCTCCAGGGTAGACGTGATGAGTCGAACCGTCAGAGATCGTAGGTAGGGAACACAACAGCAGCCACAAGTTACCAAAATAGCCACAAAGATGGCCAGAGACACCACCAGGGATACAAACACTTGTCTCCAAGGACCAAAAACTCTCGTAAGCCAGCCATCCAGAGGGTTGTCAATACCTGAATGACTTTGCATCTCATTCGATAGGGTCCTAAGACATTCTAAGGCCTTTGTAACCTTCCCATCTGGGGCAGTGTTGTTGGGGATGAACGTACAGCAGAGATCACCAAACATGCTACAAACCCCTCCTTTCTCGGCCAACAGCATGTCCAAGGCCATCCTGTTCTGCTCTGCCATCAGGGAAGTCGGGGCCAGTTGTTCAGCCAGGCCTTCTACCGCGTCTCTGGTGAGATTGGACAGTCGCATAACATTATAATGCACATAGTTTATTCTGTCAACATTCTTGTTAGGAGTGACTGGGAACACTGCCGAGATGACAGAGAAACTCTCGAATCCAGCTGCCACCTGATCAGCCAGTTTATATTGATCTGGCACACCTCGAGGGACACCTATAGCGTCAATGTAAGTTGGTGAGCCTACTGTCGGATCAAAGTTAACAGATCTCTTTGTCCTATTTTGGGGAAGGACAGTCTCCTTTAGAACTTCTAATCTGGGGCCGATCAAGGTCAGAGGGGCCGCCAATCGTACCATGGCACAAAGTCCAATGGTGTTGTCCAAGATACGAGTGAGTAGTCTCCTTTCCCCACAATAGTAATACAAGCCTGATCTAACCAGAGGGCCAACAACCTCTCTCTGACCCTTCTTGGTGTTTGCTTGTTTGGTCCGGTTACACCACGTTTCATGAATAGACCCCACGTTTACTTTGGCACTTCGGCTCGTAAAATTAAAGCAAAAGTAGTCATGGCGCTCCGCAGCATGGAAGGGGCCTTCTTTGGAGTGATTATCTGCCAACGGGAAGATATTACTTAGGGTAGTACAATTCACATTTTTCTGCCTTTTAGTTAGGTCAAGCATACACTCAAAACCCCACGAGTCCTCCAGGAACAGAGGTGCAGGTTCGGTGTATAGGATTGGACGGGCAGCGGCACAGGCCACGCACTCGGACAATGAGGCTTGTTTCGCCGCTTCAGATAGCCATTCCAGCCAAATATTGGCCTCATGGTACCCTGTGGACATTGCAATTACATCAACTGGGGTTAGTCTACTGTAGACTATATCCTTAATGCTCAATTTCATCGTTTCCTCCTTTATCGGAGGTGGGGTAATCATGGGAGGGGTTATGTTAGAGACCTGATAGGACTTCACTATTTCAAACTGGAGTACTCGGTAGGGGTCTTTATTGGCCACATCCGTAGCCAACAACATGTACATATATGGACCCTCAAGAAACTTATACTGCCTGCCTTCATTTCTGAAGGAGGCGCGGATAATAATAATAATAATAATAATGAATTCCATTTATAATGCACTTTTCATTAATAAAAATCTCAAAGTGCTACAAAGTGTAATAAAGCAAAGATCAAAATAAAACAAGTGATAAAATCAAATAAAATCAATAATAATATCGACTAAGATCAAAGATAAAATCATGTGGATGCAGATTAGGCTTGCTTAAAAAATAAATAAAATAAAACAAGTGATAAAATCAAGTAAAATCAATAATGATATCAGCTAAGATCAAAGATAAAATCATGTGGAGGCAGAATAGGCTTGCTTAAAAAGAAAGGTCTTTATGCTGCTTTTAAAGTCAACCAGTGACTGTGGAGCTCTCAGGTCGTCAGGGAGGGAGTTCCACAGGCGGGGGGCAGCCACACAGAATGCTCGGTCTCCCATGGTCCTCAACTTGGTCCGAGGAATATGAAGGAAATTACTGTTCTGTGATCGTAGAGACCGGGTGGATGAATATGGTGCAAGAATGTCCTTTAGATAGTCAGGTGAAGTGCCGTGCAAGCATTGATGGGTAATGAGAGCAGTTTTGTACTGAATTCTGTAGGTGACAGGAAGCCAATGGAGGTTATGGAGAATGGGTGTAATATGTTCAAATTTACGAACTCTCAACAGAATCCTTGCTGCACTGTTTTGAATGTATTGAAGTTTCTGAAGGTTTTTGCCAGGGATACCAATAAACAGGGAGTTGCAGTAGTCGAGCCTGGAGGAGACAAAGGCATGGACGAGTTTCTCAGCATCAGGAAAAGTCAGAGAAGGGCGAAGTCTGGAGATGTTTCGAAGATGGAAGAAGCAGGTTTTAAACAGATGCTTAATGTGATTTTCAAATGTAAGATGAGAGTCCATTTTTATTCCAAGATTTGTAACAGAGGTGGAGAGGGGGATGTCTTGACCAGAGAAGGAGATTGTTGTTAAAGTTGATGTTTGTATCTGGTGAGGGGTGCCAATCAATATGGCCTCAGTCTTCGAGCAGTTTAATTGAAGAAAATTCTGATTCATCCATGCCTTTATTTCCTCCAGGCAGGCAGAGAGAACAGTGAGTGAAGACGGAGATAGGGATGATGATGATGTTCCAGTCCTGATGTAAAGCTGCGTGTCGTCGGCATAGCAGTGAAAAGAAATGTTGAACTGATTGATAATTTGACCTAAAGGCAGCATGTAGAGGGAAAACAGCAGGGGCCCCAGAACTGACCCCTGAGGGACACCACAGGAGACACCGACTGTCTGGGAAGTGGCATTGCCAAGGCTAACACATTCCAGCCTATCGGAGAGGAAAGATCTGAACCAGTCCAGGACAATGTCACAGAGACCGACCTCCACATGAAGACGGTGGAGGAGGATATTATGGTCCACAGTGTCGAAGGCTGCAGTGAGGTCAAGGAGGACAAGGATGGAGGGAGAACCAGTGTCAGCAGCCATGAGGACATCATTTGTTACTCTCAGCAGTGCAGTCTCAGTACTGTGAGCTGCTCTGAATCCAGACTGGAATTTCTCATACAGGGAGTGTTGTTGTAGGTGGTCCTGCAGCTGAGCAGCAACTGCTTTCTCCAGCACTTTGGACAGAAATGGGAGGTGGGAAATTGGGCGGTAATTAGAAAAAATGTCGGGATCCAAATTAGATTTTTTCAGAAGAGGCCTAATGATGGCAGTTTTTAGAGGCAATGGAACATGACCAGATTGTAGAGACTTGTTTATTATTTGTGTGATTAATGGGCTTATTGCAGAGTGATTGGATTTTATGAGAGACGAGGGGAAGGGATCCAGGGCGCAGGATGAAGGCTTCATTTTCTTGAGGATGGTCTCTACCTCACTCTGAGCGACTTCATCAAAGCTGCTCAGGGTCCCAGAAAGCAGACGGGTAGATGGTACACTAAGATCAGGGAGGTTGTGGAGCTGAGATCTGATAGTGTCAACTTTGTTTTTAAATGATGAGAGGAACAGGTTGCATTTTTGAACAGAGTCCTCATGAGTTTGTTTAATGGGATTAAGCAGATGAGTTATTGTGGAGAAGAGCTGTTTAGAGTTTCCAGGGCAGGTGTTGATGATGTTGGAATAATATTTGGAGCGTGCTTCTTTAAGAGAATAGGCGTACGCTTTCTGATGTTCTTTGTACGCTTGCTTGTGCACAGAGAGACCAGATGATTTTACACGTCTCTCAATAGCACGGCCAGTTGCCTTCATCCTGCGCAGCTCATCAGTGTACCAGGGGGCTGAACGGGAGAAAGACACCAGTCTTGACTTCAGGGGAGCATGTAGGTCCAGAAGCTCCTGGAGAGATTGGTTGTAATAATCCACAGAGTCATCTGCAGATGAGTGATTGACAGCGGTCAGGGTGTGAAGATCAGCAGACAAAACCTCAGGGGAAATGTTTTTATAGTCACGGAACTGGATAGGTCGTTTTGGGTTAGAAGCAGGCGAAGTTGAAGGCACTTCCAGGGAGATGACCCTGTGGTCTGAGACACCCAGGTCATATACAGACAAGTTATTAAGTACAGTGTCTGTAATCACCAAATCCAGAGTATGCCCCCTGTTGTGCGTAGGGGCGTCCACATGTTGGGTGAGGTTGAGAGATTCCAAAAGAGACTTAAAATCTGTAGCCAGAGAGGAAGAGGAATTGTCCATGTGGATATTTAGATCGCCAAGAAAAATAGTTTTTACAGGGGAGGTGCAGAAAAAAGTGAGGAGGTCATGCATTTCTGAGTTAAATGAAACATGCGGTTTGGGAGGTCTATAAATCAATATAACGTTCATCAGGAGTGGGGCTTTGAAGTTGAAGGCCAAACATTCAAAAGAAGAAAAATTATGAGAAGACAGATGTGACAATTTTAAATTACTGCGGTAAATTACAGCCAGACCACCACCGCGGCCAGTGCTGCGGGCTCTCTGCAGATAACTGTATCCAGATGGACAAGCTTCATTCAGAGAACTGAACACGTCTGGTTGATGCCAGGTTTCTGTGAGGCACATGAAGTCCAAGTTTTTCTCCAGAATGTGATCATGAATTAGACATGATTTATTGGATAGTGATTGTACATTGAAAAGTTCTATTTTAATGCTAGTTGGTGTAGGAGCTTTTTGAACCGGTTTAAGCAGACTGAAATCCACTCCACGTTTT
>JBBPBX010090683.1:0-14070 GCA_038048925.1 Garcialebias charrua
TAAATAAAGGTTGAATGAATGAATGAATATATAGAACCAAACCTATCGCCAACTTGCTGGGAGGTGACAGTTCTACCATTAAACATGCCATATGGTTCCTCACCTTGGGAACTATCTATTTTACATTCAAGACAAGAGTCAATTAACTGTGTTTTATGTCAACACCAAACCTTTTTAGATGTGTTTAGAGACAATATACTGCCATCGTAAGCCACAGTGTTGTTCCAGCGTTTGCGCCTGTGAATATTCAGGAGAGAAGCTGAATTCAGGTTTGTGTTGATGCAACTTTCCAAAAAGCCCTCTGGCCCATTTGCACTCAAATGAACCAATTTTTCCTCTGCACAAACACTGAGGGGGGTTAATTGGATGTTCACCCTTGGGGACGCCAAGCTGAGGAAAAACAGCCTTGTGAGAAAAGTGGAAACACAGAAAACACTTGGGAATCATGAGGACAGAAGACAGTACGCATATTATGTTTTATCCTGTAAACAGTAAGTGAACATGAATTAAACACAATTCTGTGTTGTAATGCCAACCCTTCTTCTCAAATAAATGTAATCTTATGAATGACTCTCAGCTACTACCACAGCAAATTTTGCTTAGTGGAAGTTTTAATAAAACCTATCCAGCGGTTTGTGAATATTTCAGTAACAGACTATCTCACAGAGATGTAGGTAAAAATACAATTGTCCATCTTTGCTTCGGCAGGCGATAATAAACAGTGACCAAAACCGTAACAATGATGCATACCAAAATTACTTCCATCTCACTCGGCGTGATCATGCTTTTAATTTAGCATTTATTTACACAAAAATTTACTTTGACATTGTAAACAATCTTTTGCTTCACTCTTTATCGAACAGCTCCTCGTAACCTAAACCATAATGATCTTAAAAAAAATGACATGTGCATGCATTTCATTTGTCAACACAGCATGCATGAACTGGTGTTTGTGTGAAGCCAGACAGGATAAGATTAAACCCATTAAACCAGTGGTCCCCAACCTTTTTTTGCACCACGGACCGGTTTAATGTCAAAATATATTTTCATGGACTGGGGTGGGCTCTGAAGATCCTACCCCAGAGAATTTTGGATGAAATAGATGCCATTTCCTGCATTCTGGTGTAATTTTCAAAGGTTTATTACAGTAGATTAACATGAAACAACAAAAGATGTAAACTCATTATTGAAACGAATGAATATAAAAGTTTCACTTTTCGAATGGAATTACTGAAATAAATCAAATTTTCACAATATTGAAATTTTATGACCAGCACCTGTATTTCAAATTTACTTTTAATCACTTTATGTGTGATTTATAAATGTATTAAGTGCAGGATCATTTCTCATTTAATTTGTATATCCCACACCGGGGTCAGCTGTGCCTCATCCTCCTCCCTGCTCCGCAGTGATTCACACATCAGTACACAAAAGCGCAGGAACTTATGCATAGTGCAAAACTTCAATTATATTTTAGTTTTTTAATAAAATTGCCCATGACTTTGAACTTGTAGGGGCGGAGAATTGTTTTTTTAAAGAGGCAGAAATGGAAGGAACAGCTCTGATGTGAATTCAAAAAAGTTCAAGACAAAACGTGCTCTGATGTGATATTAGGAAGCTTTGAAATTAGTTTTATTTAGTTAATAGTTTTACAGTCACTCTTTGTCAGGCATGTTGAAAAATATGCAGTGCAATCCTTCAAATGTGCAGGCACGGCCGCACGCCTCCTCCTGTCTGCTCCGGACCACGCAGCTAAATTACTCCACCCGAACGGGCAATGTAGAACAAATCTGTGCATGCGTCTAACAGAATCTGAAACTATCGCTTGTGTATGTTGACCTGCATCAAGAGTGAGTCATTTACAGATGTGGTAGAGAGAATCGGTTGATTTTTCAAAATAAAGTTGTTGTTTTTTGTTTTGTTTTTTTGTTTTTGTGCAGCCCGGTACAAATTGACACCGGTCCGCGGCTCGGGGGTTTGGGACCACTGCATTAAACCATTAAAAAGTTAAATTGAAGAGAGAGGTCATTATTCACCTAAAAATAACAATTTATGGTAAATCTGAATAAAATAGTTTGCCATGAGTTTTAAATTGATGCTTTAAATAAATATCAGCAGGTCTTATTCATCTGATCTGCCATCACAACTTCTTGTTAACTCTGTTCCTGTGTCAAATAAGCACAAGATCCTGAACTGTGTCAACAGGCAGTTTGTTGCTTCGAGTTCCTTGTTTGCCACAGTTACTAATGGAAAACCAGCCACTTTTCCTTTAAGCCAAACAGCAACAAATAATCTCTCCTACAAGTCAATCCTCAGTAAACCACATCTTTTTATTTTCATTGTTTTCGGTTGACGAGGTTAATACATTGTTAAAAGGTCTAGATTCTAAAAAATCTGTGGGCCCTGATGACTTTCCACTTTATTTCTTGAGGCTGGCGACTCATATCATTGCTGAATGAGTGTCTCACATCTTTAACCCGTCTATAAGACAGAACTCTGTTTCAGATGCTTGGGAAAACAGCCTTTGTTCTACTTCTTCTGAAGGGAGGTGACCCCACCTCACTGAACACAAGGGTGGAAGTAATGAATAGGGTTGGGCATCGAGAATCATTCGGAACCGGGACTAACTGTCCGGTTTTCCTGGAATCATTCAAAATATTAATTTTCGATTCATATGTTCAATGCTAGTCCGCCGACCGGAGGTAGCCGCCAACGTCGAAGAAGAATTTGCCGCCGAAAACCAACGAAGAAGAATCCACCAGAAGTGTGCATCCGCGATCGAAAGCGTGGCTTAACTTTAATAAAATGACCAGTCAGGTCAGTGCAGCACTTGCAATAATTTTCTATCATGCAAAGGAGAGAAGTAAAAAAAGCAGTTCACCGAGCTTTCAGCATTGAAAGGGCCAGCTATGTTGCACCTCGTTCCCTTCTTTCAGGGAACATGAGTTATGGTGCATAACTTTCAGTTCCCTTTCAGTTGGTCTCTCGGTGCAACATACTTGCTATGGGAACGTAATCCATTCACGTCCTTGAAATGCTCAGCAAAGTACAAGTGAGAACATCCGTCCTAAAGGACAGGCATCCCTCAGCTACCGTCTGCAAGGAATGCAGAAGGCACATGCTAAGAGGAAAAAATGCCAAATGTAAGAAACACCAACATGATGTTTCCACTAGGCATATGTATGTATAGGCTACACCAACTAGAGACAGCTTAAGCATGCTCCATCAGTGTGAAAACTTGACATCCCCTTTTTCTCAATGGGACATCCTGAGAAAACAGGAGGAAAAAATTGGACCCACTATGTCACAAGAAATTGGGTGACCGATGTAGAGATATAAACCCAAGCCAAGCACAGGGTAACCTCACAAGTCCTTTTTACTTTGTTCTTTGTTTTGGGACAAAGTAACCAAAGCCTTAGGCTCTCAGCCAGATCCCTTCAGAGGCCAGGCTGAAAGTTGCCACAACTTTGGACGTGGATGTAGAAGCTACCCATGCGCCTGAGTCAGTAGGTCCTTATGAGAAGGCAATTACCATAGTATCCCAGATAGCATTGAAATCAGCTCTGGAAACTACATCTTCTGTGGCCACCTTGGGGCTATGAGGATTAAGGAGAGAGCTCCCTGACATACCCGTTCCAATGTTGCCCCTATCAGAGGGACAGGTGGAAAGGCATAGTAGAGCACCTCTGCAGGCCAATCATGTACCAGAGCATCCATACCCAATGGAGCGTCTGCTTCCCTCAAGGAAAAGTAGAGGTCACAGTGTGAGCTAGCTCTGCAGGCAAACAGGTCCACAGAGGCTTTCCCGAATCGTGACCAGACCTGCTCCACAATTCGTGGATTCAGGCTCCATTCCGATGCCAAAAGGGGTCCTCTTGACAGGGCGTCCGCCCCATAATTTAGTTCACCGGGGACATGAGTCGTCCTAAGTGACAAGATTCTTGGAGCATACCATGTGAGCATCCTCTGTGCCAAACCTAGGAGGGCCCAAGATCGTTTCCATCCTTCTCTGTTGATGAAGGACACTGTGGTCCTGTTATCTGATTTCACCAGGATATGTTGTCCAGTAATCAGACTTTATTGAAGAAATATTTTAGTGACAGGAATAAGGCCAACAATTCCAGGAAGTTGATATGCAATCTTGCTTCCTGTTCATTCCAAAGGCCGTGGGCATTGGGATTTCTACAGATCGCCGCCCATCCAGTTTTTGAGATGTCCGTTGTGATGACCACACGAAATGACACCCTTCCCAATGAGACCCCTTCCGTGAAAATGGGCAAGTCTCTCCAGGATTCCAGGGCCTCCAGGCACTCTGGGTCTATCCTAACCTTCTCTGCCTGATTAAGCAAGTCGGGTTGTATTTGTTGGTTTAACTATACCTGTATGGGCCACATTTTTTTAAATATATTTTTTTAATTCATTTTACATTTGTTAAAAGAAAAAAACCTTCTTACATGTAATATTTAAAACAAGAGAAAACATAAAATGAAAGGAGGCAGGAAGAAGAAGAAATCTTATTTTACCTGCCCCTTTTTTCCAAAAACAAAAAACAAAATCAATACAAACAATTCACTCCAACAATAGTCATCACTAAGCAATCGAACCAAAAGAGAAACTCATTTCAATTTTAACATTTTCATGTACAATAAACAATTTAAAGAAATTTTTAGTATTTTGTTAACAATTTAGTTTTAATCATTTTTTTAAACACAAGCACTGATTTTGCAGATTTAACTTCATTTCCTAAACCATTCCACAAATCAACTCCCTGTATTGAAACAGACCGTCCCTTTAAGCTTGTTCTATACTGAGGTTTTGCAATAATCTCAGTTCCCTTAAGACTATAGCAGCTCGTCCTCTTTACAAAATTAATTTGAACATTTGAAGGCAGTACATTATTATTTTCAGTAATGCGTGTGGCACACAGGGAATGGCTGTCGCCAAGAGGCCTAAGAGGCGTTGGCAGGTTTTCACAGGGACCCGTTGGTCCAGTTTAAATTTGTCCAAGCAATGGCGAATGGAGGAAACTCGTTCCTTCGAGAGCCATGCTCTGTACTGAACGGTGTCGATCTGTACTCCCAAAAATACGGTAACCCGCAATGGAGTCAAATCGCTTTTTTGCAGGTTTATGACAAACCCAAGAGACTCCAGGTGAAGAATCACCCTATAAGAGTGTGACTGAGCCTGCTTTCTACTTTCAGCTAGAATCAGCAGGTTATTCAGGTAATTCATGACCGTAAGTCCTTGATTCCTAAGAGGGGTCAGGGCTGCATCCAGACATTTGGTAAATGTACGTGAAGCAGTCTTTAAACCAAAAGGTAAAGCTTTGAATTCATAAGCGTTACCTTCGAAGGTAAAGCGGAGGAACTTCCTATGTTTCCTCCATACACCTATATGGAAATAGGCATCTTTTAAATCCATTGTACACATGTAGTCTCCAGGTCTCACAGACTGGAGAACTTGCCGAAGTGTAAGCATCTTGAACTTAAATGTTTTAATCCTCTTGTTGAGGGTCCTGAGATCCAGAATTGGTCTCAGGGAATTATCCTTTTTTGGCACCAGGAAGTATTTGCTGTAGTGGCCAAAGTGTAGCTTGCGTCCTGGGACCAAGCTATTCACTCCCTATTGCAGCATTGTTGAGTCATCCTCCCTCAGAACGCGTGCACATTTAGGGTTAATTTTAGATTGTAGCACCCCTGTGAAGCGGGATGGTCTCTTTGAGAACTGCAACTTGAGTCCATGACGTAACGTTGTCATGACCCACTCATTTGGTAAACATGTCTTCCAGGCCTGCGCATGCGCGCTGAGCCTGGAGGGCATGTTGAATTGCTGCTCGTCGTGTTTTGGCACCAGAGGGGTGACCTTTGACCCCTCTTGCATTCCTCTGAGCAGGATGGTCGGCCCAACAGAAGATATTGCGAGATCTGGCCGTCTTTGGCAGGGCTCGTGTTTCTTGCTGTGGTTCATAGTTTGACCATATGGTTTGTTTATAAAAATGGGACTTAAGTCAAGAACCAAGGCAGTCTGTGCTTTGGTGCTTTTATGGTACATGTCTGAAACAGTGTTTGTTTTGTTTACACATGCAAAGTTCGAGTCATGTTTGGTACGCGCACACATGCCAGACATTCTTCGTAGTCTTTTACAAGGGGAGACTGGACTCAAGGAGTCAGGTTCCCGTACCACGTGGGTGGGCAAACCTGTAAAATTGTTAGATCGTCCTGTTACATCAGGTTCGAGTCTGTTTTCCACATTGGGTCGCTGACGAGGTCCTTGGGCGGTATTGGAAGGCTTCACTGCCACCAGCGGGTCTCTTCCGTGGTGGGCCATGCGTGTCTTCCTTTGGGGGTGCAAAGCTTTTCCTTGGCAACCCCTCGCGGAGGGCTTCCGCCTGTGTGCGTCTTTGTTCCAGCCTGCTGGACGCGTTCCAATGCTCCCCCGAAGAGTCCCGTCGGCTCGATGGGGTGCTGGAGGAAAGTGGACCTCTGGTTTTCTGGGAGGTCCGACAGAGTTAGCCAAAGATGGCGCTGGGCGACAACTATTTCCGCCATTGCCTTGCCTTGGGAAATGGCTATTGTCCCCATCATGCGGAGCACGAGGTCCGAGGCACGGCGGGCCTCCTCCATGGCTTCCGTCAATTCCTGCTCGTCTTTTGTTACCTGGATATGTTGGAGTTTTTCCACCAGGTATGCTTGCACCATGGTCGATGCATTCATTGCACGAGCTGCAAGGCCCTGAGCCCTGTAGCACTTCTCGAGTTGTTTCTCCGAAGCGTGGCAGGCCTTGCTAGGTAGCGTAGGTTTCGTCCCCATGACTGTGGGGACCAAGTGAGCTACCAAAGTCTCCTCTATTGGGGGTGCGTTGGTGAGGCCTGCTGTCTCCATTCCCGCGACGTCAAGGAGTCGGGATAATGGCAGCATGATGGAAGCTCCGGGTTCCGCCCAGGAGCGTTTGAGCTCCATGAGGAAGTCCGAGAAAATTGGTAATTTCTGCAACGTCGTCGATTGTTTCGTGTAAAAGTAGCTCCCCGCTAGCCTCGTAGCCTGTTGGCGAGGCGTGGGGTCTGGCCACGTGACCTGCAAGGCATCTGCCGCCCTGTGGCACAGGTCGAAAAGGGCAGGTACCGACAGGTCCGGTTCCGGTAAGATTTGCGCCAGGTTCTGGGAGGAATCAACAGTTTCCCCTTTGTGACCATATTCAGCGTCTTGGTCGGACACTTCAGGCGTTGAGACCTCGGTGCAACTGAGGAGTCCGACATGTTGTCCTCTCCGACTCGGCCATTGCATTCTAGGTCCACGTTGTCAGGCTCCGGTTCAGGAGGGAGCACTTTAGTGTGACGTGCAACCTTCAGCGCCGCGTTCCTGGCCATGGATTTGGCCAATGCATCAGCCCGTCGTTTCCTCACTACTGCCGACATTCAACGGCAGTGAGAGCAGGAGTCAGGGAATTCCAGCGCTTTCCTCGCATGCAGAATCCCTAGGCAGACAGGACAGGCCTCGTGGGTGTCCGTCGCCGAGAGGGAGTAGCCGCATCCGCTGGGGCATGGGCATTAGCGAGGACTCGTCGTCTTGGTTTTCCTCCTCCTTGTCCTCCGTTTTCCCTTCTCGGGAGCCATGTCCGACGAGAAGCGTCAAAGTTGTTCCTAGTTTTCTTTTATTTGAAGCCGTCTTCCCCGTCGTCTTGCTTTCGCTGGTTAGCCTGCTAATGGCTAGCAGGAGGTTGTGACGCAGTTAGCGCCGTTGAGCGAAAAGCTGCGGAAAAGAAGAAAACTTTGAAGGTGAGTAGAAAAAAGCTGGACCAGCTTACGCCAGCCCAGCAATACGCAGGAAAATTTCTTTGTACACTCAGTGTAGGGAGCAAGCTCACCTCAGTCGAGCGATGCGACAACAGAGAAGCCCCACGAAGTTCAGGTTTAAGCGAGGTGAAGGGCAAAAAGGGAAAGATGGAGGGGCGCAAGCCGCTTAAGTACCCAGAGGGCGGGGCCTCTGGCCCGGCGGTTACGCCCCTGCAGTAAAGGCGTGAGTATATTCCTTCAGGTAATCGTGCGGGGGCGCAATTCCCATAGCAAGTATGTTGCACCGAGAGACCAACTGAAAGGGAACTGTGGGAATTAAACACAAAGACTAAACCTAAGAAAAGCTGTGGGAACTAAACACAAGAAAACATCAAAAGTTCAAGGGGGATGGCCAGGAGGCCATCTAGCACGAGGAGTCAGTTCAGGGAGACGGCTGGGAGGCCATCCAACACAAGTAGTCAGTCAGTGGGGCGGCCAGGAGGTCATCCAGTATGAGAAGCGAGTCCCGGGGCATGGCCGGGAGACCGTCCATCAAGCCAGAACGGGTTGGGCGAGTGGCCAGAAGGCCGTTCAGTGCCAAGGACCAGTTCAAGGACCTCAGAGCCCACAGCAGGCAACCTGGAGAGCTGCAGCTAGTCACTTAGGGACCTGGAGAGCTGCAACCAGTGGCGACTGGTGATTTTTTTTATGGGGGGGGGGCGCCATAAACTGTTTAATTTTTTAAGCAAATGTAGAAGTATGCATACCGTATTCGCCGTTGTAAAATACGCACCGGTGTTTAATACGCTTTGTCCAATTATTAACAATAAACAAGAAAAAAACATAAACAATACGCTTTGGTGTTTAATACGCGTCACCGCCACGCGACGCGTCAGAGCCTCATTTGCCCTAATCAAGATGGCGGCGACAGAAGCAAGCGAGTACGAAGATCTTCACAAGGAAACACGGTGAAAAATTATTTCTTTGCGAGAAAAAATATATTTCTTAGCTGACTTGATAGCAGACGTGCTCCTGAGCTTAACAAAATGTTCAAATCAGCTGGATTTTAAAAAAAAGTTCGCAGAATTTTAGGCAGGCGGTTCGGCCCGGACACTTTGTTTCTTTAAATTTAGCTAAATAAACGCTTAAAAATATATATTTCTTAGCTGACTTTATAGAAGACGTGCTCCTGAGCTTAACGAAGTGTTCAAATCAGCTGGATAAAAAAAAAAAAAATTAGCCGAATTTTAGGCAGGCGGTTCGGACCGGACGCCTTGTTTCTTTAAATTTAGCTAAATAAACGCTTAAAAAATATATTTCTTAGCTGACTTTATAGAAGACGTGCTCCTGAGCTTAACGAAATGTTCAAATCAGATGGATTTTTAAAAAAAACTTTGCCGAATTTTAGGCAGGCGGCTCGGACCGGACGCTTTGTTTCTTTAAATTTCGCTAAATATACGCTTAAAAATATATATTTCTTACCTGACTATAGCAGACGGGCTCCTGAGCTCAACCAAATGTGAAATCAGCTGGATTTAAAAATCTGCTGTGTGGTTTATGAGTGGTATCTTGCAAACAAAAACAGCGAACCTCACAGCTAAGCTAAATGCAGCTACCGGTACACCCAGAGCAAGGGGCGGGCAGCGACAGAGTCAGTCCGACCAGAGGAGGCTGTTTTCGGAC
The DNA here is from genome assembly GCA_038048925.1 of Garcialebias charrua. Classification (NCBI taxonomy): domain Eukaryota; kingdom Metazoa; phylum Chordata; class Actinopteri; order Cyprinodontiformes; family Rivulidae; genus Garcialebias; species Garcialebias charrua. The sequence goes on from JBBPBX010090683.1 coordinate 9,455, forward strand.
ACATGAGCTAGAAACGTCTGGAAGTGGCCCTCCTCTTCCTCTTCGCTCTCTGAGTCCTCTGCTGGCTGCTGCCCACAGCGCCCGTATAGCGGCCGAAACTGGTACTGCACCATTTTTGCCAAAAATGAAAAACGAAGAATCAGAGCGAAAACTGGGTCTAAAAATATGGGAAAAAATCCATAAATAATACTCTTCGGTGTTTATTACACAGGACATTCAAATGAGCAAAAATACACTGTATTAAACACCGGTTTTTACGGTAATTATGTTTGTATACTGTAAAGTAAGTTTGTTCATGTTTTTATTTGTATATATCAGGTGTATCCATTTGTATAAAACTATCATTAATAAAACATGGTTCATCTTCACCTTGTTTGAGACATCAGTGTGAAAAGAGAATGGGAGTGTTCTGCTTCCACTTTTCAATTTTTGGACAACTTCTATCATATTCTGTTATAATTATTTTAGTAATACAAGTTCATAATATAAATAGAATTGTGAGGGTCCAGACTTAAATAAGGACAAAGGTGTTCAAAAATCCACCAAATAATTCAATTTAATAGTTCCAAAAATAAACTAACAAAGAATTAAATTTCAATGAAAAATAAATCAAAAGATAATAACAAATTTGGGCCCAACTTAAACAGGTCAACTGAAGTCTAACAAGGAGGAATGATTCCAGATTAGATTTTAAATAACTGATTTATGGGGAAGAAAAATGATCTATTTTACTGTGATCCACCTGATGAGCTCCACCTATACTTAAGGCTGCAGTCAAGTCCTACTCTTCGCTGGAGCATTGATGCCTACTCATGGTATTTATGCTTCTAGCCAGTTTGTGAGTACAGTACTTTAAGAGACACTTACCTTGTTTTTTGTTGCATTTCCAGTCCTCGTTTCCATCTTGGTCCTGGGACCAGTTCTCTGCTCATCGTGTCTTGCCCTCCAACCACTTGCCTGCCTCATTTCGCCCTCTGGGATTCATCTCAAGGAACTAAGGATTTCTCTGTAAAATAACAAACAAAACTAGATCAATCATCTTGAAAGAGCCTTATAGTCAAGCCTTTCTGACAGTTTGTTTCATCTTCCAGGAAATCCAGAAGATCCCTGTACATGTGTACAGTATATAGACTTGCACTGTAAATAATAAACACTGTTACTTTTGCACCTCTTCGTCTTGTGTCGTTCTGGGTCTCATTACCAACTGGGTAAACCTTTGAAATCATAACACTATGACCACTTTATTGTTCTTTTTTTTTATCTTGTTGAGACTTTAACTACTGTTCTGCTACTTTTAACTAGCATTTTGATACTTTCAGCAAAAAAATTGCTACTTTAGCTAGTGTTTTGCTACCCATCAATATTTTCCTCTTTTTGCTGAAGCTTAGCAGTTTAAGCATCTGTCTTTTAGCTACTGTCATGTGTTTCCCCTCACAGCCAGTCATGTTCATGTTTGTTGTTAAAGAAATTGAAGTGACCTAAAATCTGATATCTGTCTCCTCCATATTAAGTTGGTCACCCACCAGACTGGTCTAAGGGTCTTTTCTTCCACTTTATGATAAAGAGGCTCTGGGTCCTGCAAGGACAATAACCTTCACATCAACGTTAAGAAGACAAAGGAGATGATTGTGGACTTCAGAAGGAACAAACAAACCCCACACACCCCACTGAACATAGGAGGATCTGCGGTGGAAGTGGTCTCCAGCTACTAGTACTTAGGTGTACGGTACACATGAATGATAACCTCAGCTGGAGCAACAACACCACCAGCCTGATCATGAAAGTTCATCAGAGACTCTACTTCCTCAGACGGCTGAGATGAGCTGGTCTGAGAAGTTCATACCTCATCTCCTTCTACAGGTGTGCAGTGAAGAGAGCAAATAAATAGAATCAATCTACTGTATTTTTTAGTACCAGTTCTCTTAAATATTCCTAATATTAAAGGTCCTGAGTTGACTCCTAATGCATCTTAGCATGTCACAATGTACCTTAAATGTTTCAATGTTAACAAGCTAGTAACTTGCAAGAGATTTTGTTTTCATTCTCCAGATCAATACAGTGTTAAAAATAGTAAAACACCACAAGTGACATTTAGTATATAAAATTATTAATGTCTGATCATTTGTTATAAGCAAATTAAAATAAATGTAGCATCATCAGAGTCCATACTGTACAATAACATGTATTGGCATGCTAACTCCAACACACACAACACCACGTCACGCACACAGATGAGATCAGCTCAGACTTTGCTCATGTGCGCTTAGCGATTTATTAAACTCACTAATTACTTGCTTACCTGTGTAGAAAGGCACCATTAATAATTACTGCTGTTTCAACATCACTAGTTGCGTGTGATCAGCTCTGACTGTGTACAGAATGGGTCCCCCACTCCCCCTCCCTCCTCGGCTCGAACCGGAAACACCGCAGCGATCACGAGACGAGTCCAAGCCTCCGGGCGGCGAAAAATGCGACCTGAACTGTCCAATAGTTTTGGACAGATGGGACATAAACTGCGCATGCGCTAGCGCTAGTTATAATTAGATTCAATGGAAAAGCAGCAGGCGGCGCCCAGCGAGGAACCGGAAGTATGTCACAATCAGAAAACGTTTTTTGAAACGAACAACTCATCATTACTCATAAAATATTTATCCTACACAACTAAAAACATATATGCATACATTTCAAAATATTTTTTATTTTATTATTTCATTTTTATAAAAAAAATTAAATCTTCAAATGGTGAAGAGCTGTAGTTCCAAGGAGGGGCGGTGCCCCTAGCGCCCTCTAGTGGCGGCCGCCGCTGGCTGCAACAGATGACGTAGGGAGCAAAGGAGCCTCTGTAACAGATGAATTGTGGAGCCGAGAAGCCTCTGCAGCAGATGACGCGGGGAGCTGAGGAGCCTCTGCAACAGATGACGTGAAGCTCGGAGACTAGGAAGTCATGGAACTCGGAGACGTAGAGCTCGAAGAAAAATAACTCGTGGGACATGGAGACGTGGAACTCGTAGAGCTTGGAGATTTGGAGCTCAAATACGAGGAGGCAATGGTTGCCGAGGCCTCTGGGGAGCCGCTGACGTGGAGGGCTGAGGAACTCAATAGCAGGCGACGTGGAAAACTGAAGAGCCTCTGCAGCTGGCAACAAGGAGAGTTGAGGAGCCTTTGCAGCAGGTGATGAGAACCACTGAGGAGTCTCTGCAGCGGGTGTATTGAAGAACTGATGAGCCTCTGTAGCAGGCAATATGAAGCGTTGAGGTCTAAGATGATGCTACCTACGGCGTGGGATCCACCTTGGGGTTACATGCGACGTGAGATCCACCTCGGGGCTGTATGCACAGTAGCAGAGGTGGGCATCCAGATCTTAGGAGCTGGTTCTTCTGCAGAAGGCTCGGTGTGATATTCTGGAGTAGAGTCTGGGTATTCTGCGGAAGAGTCGGGATCTTCTGCGGTAGAGTCAAGGTCTTCGGCAGTAGAGTTGGGATCTTCGGAGGGAAAACCAGGAGTGTGGACCTCGAGCGAGCCAGGAGCGTGGACCTCGAGCGAGACAGGATCTGAAGAGCTAGGACCATGAGCCGAAGAGCCAAGAACATGAACCTTGGGCAGACCATGAGCGAAGACAGCAGATGAACCAGGGTTTAGCTCCACAGCAGCTGGTGGAGTCTTGGCTGTATCAGCAGGAGGCGGCGGAGGCTGGACTACAGCCGTAAAGTCAGCCGATGAGTCTCCAGCCATCGAGTCAGCCTCTTGGACTAGGGCTGAGTCACTAGGTCCTCTGCCATCGACCTCTGCCGTGGTGGCAACGGCTTGTTCCAAGACCAGGCCGGGACTCTTCCTTGGGTTCAGGGCTTCCCTCGTCACAGAAGACGTGAAGGGCGTCATCCAAGAACCCCTCGGAGCAGGACATGCGAGGAGCGTCCTCCAGGACCCCTTCGGAACAGGACCTTGCAGGTACTGGAGAGACTGAGGCTGTGGTTGAGTCTGAGAAAGAGACCGAAACTGGTTCTGAACTTAAAACTGGTTCTGGGGCTTATTCTCTGATGGATTGGATCTCCATAAAAATATGGTGGTATGTGGGAATGGATATGAGCCCAGGTTTCGTTTCGTTTTTATTCATTTCATTTTCATTTCCATTTTAAAAAACTCAAACACATTTTCAAAATTAAAAAAAAAAAAACATAAAATGAAGGGAAGCAGAAGAAGAAAAAAAATTCTTATCATATCTGCTCCCTCTTAAACAAAATCAATTCTAACTATCAATTCAAACAATAATCATTCATATAATACAGCAAGTGCTTAGCTCATCAAAATTTCATGTTAGCATAGTAGACATAGTAAACATAAATCAATTATATATATCTTTCCAACAAAATAGTTTTGATCTTTTTCTTGTATATTAACATTGACTTTACTAGCTTTACATCATCCTCCAAACCATTCCACAGACCAATTCCCAGAATTGTTGTAGACCAACCCTTTAAACTGGTCCTATACTTAGGTTTGACAAAAATATCTATTCCCTTCAAATTATAACTACTCTTCCTTTTTACAAAATATGCTTGAATGTTAGATGGTAGCAAGTGATTCTGAGCTTTAAACATAAGTTGAAAAATATTATA
>JBBPBX010090684.1:0-14070 GCA_038048925.1 Garcialebias charrua
ACACACTCCGGTATATATATATATGGGCCCCAAGATGACTCAAGCCCAGGGGCTCCCATCCTCCTAAATCCGGCCCTGGCGGGCACATATACTTTCAATGTAAGGTGGCTGCTTCGGTTGCGCGAAAAGCGTTTGGTGAAGATTCAGCATAATGCCAGGTACCCACCTAAATTGTCAGAACGCTCCTGCCGCCCCCTTTTGGCCGCTTGTCACTGATGCCGGGTACCCACTGGGACGCGTCTGATGACGCGCACTAGGGGGAGGCAGAGGGTCATCAGTTGTTGTGTTTTCATGCTGCTGGCAGATAAAATCAGCAGCACGTGACCCCCGTTTCTACTGGAGTGGGTTTTCTACGAGCCGAACTGCAGCTCCGACAGTCTTTGTTGAGATTAAAACGTTTTTTTATGTTTGGGGTGATCGTACGCTGAGCGGACAGCAGCAACTGTTTAAAATGCCAAGATTCTTACCGGAGTCTGGTTCCAATTCATGGAGGCTCGATGAGGTAAGTTTAAAAAGTCCAAAAAAAGTCCCGTTGTCGTTGCGTCATCACATAGCAGAGGCTCTCCCGATTGGTTGCTGGACGCGTCGAGCAACGTCGAGCCGCAAAAACATCAACTTTTGAGACTTTGGCGGCTCGACGCTGCTCAACGCGTAGGTTGTTTCGGACGCGCGCGTGCGTGGAAAGGAACTGCCGCGTGCCGCTTCAAAAACTCAAAGCGCGCCGCTTCACGGTTCAACGCGCCTCGACGCGTCTCCACACAGACTTTCAATGTAAACCGGCCGCTTCAGCCGCCCGACACGGGTCCGGTGGGTAACCGGCAAAAGATATTAACACTGGACTCTGTGTCATCAAATGGGTTATTCACTAAACTCTCGGTCATGTGCTCATTCAGTTTGCACTACTTCTCATATTTGCACTAATGTTTGTATTACATTACTGCCTATAGTCATACTACTGTTTACATTCACTGTTTACATTTATTAATACTGTTTACATTTATTACTACTGTTTACATTTATTACTACTGTTTACATTTACACTACTTTTATATCTACACTACTGCTGATACATATACAGTATTCTCTGACTAGCCTTATTTAAGGATGCCCAATGTGCCTTATGTGCCTTACTGCATATGCCACTTTGCCTCTATACCAACATCAACTACCTCATACATATACTGTGTACATTAACTCATATGCTGCTTTGCCACTCTTTGCAAATGTCAATGCTAGAACCTTCAGTTTATTTTATAGATATACTTTTTATACTACTATGCAAAAACTCAGGACAGTATTACACTTTTATTATTTCATTTTATGCTTATGTTCATTAAATGTTTAGTGTTTTAGTGTTGGTGTAAATTTTCATACTTTTATACTACTATGCAAAAACTCAGGACAGTATTACACTTTTATTATTTCATTTTATGCTTATGTTCATTAAATGTTTAGTGTTTTAGTGTTGGTGTAAATTTTCATACTTTTATACTACTATGCAAAAACTCAGGACAGTGTTACACTTTTACTATTTTATGCTTATGTTTATTAAATGTTTTAGTGTTTTAGTGTTTAAATGGTTACTGTTGCACCGAGGGACTGAGAGAAACGCAATTTCAATCCTGTGTATGTCCTGTACATATTGCAGTTCTGACAATAAAGTTGACTTTGACTTTGACTTGACTTTGACTATAGGCTAATGCCTCCTACCCACCGCCCCCGGCGTCGGGCGGCCGAAGCGGCCGGATAACACCGGTTTACATTCAAAGTCTATGGAGGAGACGCGTGGAGTCACGGGGAACAAGGAAGCGGCGAGATTCAACTGATCGAAGCGGCGCGACGGCAGCCTGCACACGCACGCGCGCGTCGCCGTCGAGCCGCAGACGTCCCAAATGTTGATCTCTGGCGGCTCGACGCATCCGGCAAACAGTCGGGAGAGCCTCGCTATCTGATTACACAACCACAACGGGACTTTTTTCGGACTTTTTAAACTCACCGGATCCAGCCTCCAGGAATTGGAACCAAACTCCGGTAAGAAACGTGGCATTTTTACAGTTGCTGCTGACAGGCTGCTGTACTCTCCAGTGTAGATCACCCCAAACATAAAAAAAAGTTTTAATCTCATCGAAGACCGTCGGAGGTGCAGTTAAAACAACAACTGAACCCGGAAAACAAGCCAGAGACCCCTCCCTCTGCTACCCCCTAGTGTACGTCATCAGACAGTGTTCAGTGGCCAGTGGGACCGTGACCAGCGGCAAAAAGGGGGCGGCAGGCGCGTTTGCAGTTGTGCGGTGGGTAAGAGGCATAAGGCTGCTGGAGGACAAATAGACCACATTTCCTCACTCTGCTGCTGTTTTTACTTGCCCCTTTCTACCTGTTTTGTAATTATTTCTATCCTTATTATACTTAACATGTTTTTTTTCTTTTATCCTATAGAAAGTGCATCTGGACTTGCCATTCTGTGTCCGTTTCTCCTTCCTGTCCTCTCAAACCCAGCCGGTCAAAGCAGATGGCCACTCTTCCTGAGCATGGTTCTGCTGGAGATTTCTTCACGTCAAAAGGGAGTTTTTCCTTTCCGCTGTTGCCTTTGTACTTGCTCAGGATGGGAGACTGTAATTAAATGAAGATTCAACACAATCTGATGGCTTTCTTACTTTGTAGATAAATAACTAACTGTTTTATATGTATGTGAGTGTTTCTGTTCAGTGCCCTGAGATGGCATCTGTTGTGATTTGGCGGTATATGTAGGAGTTGTAGTTTTGTTCCTGGTTTTTATGTTTATGTCTGCATTCCCCCTGATCCTCTGTTTTTCTTTATAAGGTTTGTGTTTCTTTAGTATCCAGCCCCATCTTGTGCCGTGTTCATATCTCGCATCCTCTGTCTCTTTATCTGGCATCTGTGCTTACTCACAGGTGCCCCCATTTGGTCTAATTGGCGTTTCCTGTATACAGTATAAGTCTGTGTCTCTGTGTTAGTTCTTGTCCTGGCATTATCTGTTCACTGGTGATGATCTGTCTGTATTGCGAGTACCCCCCTGTTCATTCTAAGTTTGTTTTGTTGCCCTGTCAGCTCTTTTGTTCTGTTAATCAATCCATCCATCCATTTTATTTTACCTGCTTCTTCCATTTTGGGTCACAGAGGTCACCAGTGCCCATGTCCAGCAATTACTGTGCAAGGGGTGGGGAACACCCATGACAGGTCACAAGTCCATCACAGGGCCATGTAAGGGGTTATGAGGAGGTCAATATTAATACTGACCTCTTTACCTTAATTAATTTACTTATTCAGATTGAATAGTAAATTCACGGATTCTGTTCTTTTTCAGTTTACCCAATATTTCTGTGATCTTTATGATGGATAAATAAACAGAGCCATTAAGTGACAATGGACATTGACTTAGTTTGATATGTCAAAGAGACACTATCATTTATTTAAAATAAATCAACTAAATTAACACCATTACACTTGATTGACATGATTTCACTTTCTTTCAAATTAATACGTCAGCACACTTAAATTTAACACAACAGACTTCAATATTGGATGTTAACATATTTAGTCTGTGGGCTCTTCAGCTTAATTATAGTTTCCAGCTTAGATAGAGAGGGGAAAGAGTAGGAGGAAAGATTTAAGAAGAAATTATCGTGAGCATGATACCAGAGTGACACTTCTCCTCCGACTTCTGCTAAAATCCAGGTACGTTTTGTAAACAGCTCTTTACCTTTTGACGACGGCCCGGTAAGAGGGAAGACCTTGTAGCTTTTCAGATGCACGGGTCCTTGTGGGAACCAGTACAATACCTTCAAGCAGGGTTCTGGTTTACGTTTTCCAACGTCTCCTGGTTTTCGCTTGGTCATCAGAGAATATGTCAGCTTCAGGCCTCTGACTTCAAGATAAACTTATTCCAGGAAGGAATAACAAAGTTTTTTGAGCTTACGCTCGGAGTGGACCCATAACAACATGTTATCAGTCCCAGCTGGATGACGAGTCCTTAGCGCGTGACTGTTGGTCATTCAGCTCTTTGGAAAGTTCACATCATCTTTCGAAGCTCCCAGAAACTCTGCAGGAACTTTCTCGTTCCTTCCAAACTCTGCAGACTCTTGCAGACTCTTCGTTCCAGCCACAGCTTAGAACTTAAAGCAGGAACAAAGAGAGGAGTGAGCTTGTGTTATCGCGACCCAAGGTTACAGCCAAAGCAGAGGGAGATTTGTTTAGGAAAAGACAGAGAAGCTGGAGCCTTGTTCATGAAAAACAACGGATTAAACTGTCTTCTTATTTCTAAACAAAACAGTCGGGTCTCTGTGACCCGAGATTTCACCTTTAACACCGCAGTGAACACAGTTTAACTCTTACAGAATAACACAGCTTAAAAGCACACATCATGAAAATGACAAAAGTTATTCTTTTGATCACATCAGCCTAAAATCAAAGATAGAAATAGTCTCTTTTTGGTGACTATGTTATCAGATTATAGCTAAATGAATGATTTTGTAGTAAATGTCTTGCTTTACTGAGAGGTCAGTAAAGGTCATCACTGGACAGTTCAAAAGTACACAGGTGTCTTAAAAGTGGACAAGGTCATGCCCACTACATCTCCCCCCTTTTGGAAGCCATCGCCAGTCCTTGGGGATGGGGTCCAACACGAAAGGAAACCTTGAACTGTCTTTGATCTTGAAGTAATCCAGCAAGTGGAAAAGAAAAATCAAAAATTATAATCCCATAAAGTTTTTGGAAATTCCATACTGTTCGGAGGTAATCCCATTGCGAAAAGCTTTTAATCCCTTGGAAAACTGAGTCTGTTAACTCTTGGCAAACAAAGTCTGTGATCCTTTGGGAAACAAAGTCTTATAATCCACAGCGGTAATTCCACAACGATTAGTTTTGTTGATTGATCAGCAACAATTGTTTTCATAATCAGCATGTAGAGGGGATCCCTCGATTGACGCAGAGGAGGCGACCCTTGGATGAAGGTTGAAGACCAAGCGTTGGAGCTGCAGGTCCCCACATCGAAGGTTGTTGGCTGGTTGGTTTCCAGTCAGTGCCACTCTGGTTCTATGTGTCATGCAATTATGTGGTTTTTTAAGGTGGGCTTATGATTGGGATTTTACATTAAGCCTTACCTATATGCACCTGGTATGTAAGCTATCATGGTTTAGATCAGCTACAATTACCAATTAAGGGGTGGATCAATTCTGTAAAATTAGATATAGGGATCTGTACCTATAAAATTTTGGAGGGCTTCTGTAACGAAGGCCTCTAATTCCAAACTATTCCTCCATTCATTACTTAGTTTAGGTTAAACTAAAATAAAAATGAAATATAGTTTGATCTAAATGTCTGTTGTCTTTTAGACGAACGACGTAGGATTTGGTATTCCTAATAAATTTTGAAGTCTATGGCGAGACTCATCAAAATGAATAGACAATCTAGAATAGAAACGATCGAATCGGTTCAATTTAGAAATTGTGAGGTCAATGTAGTTTATGGTACCTTGAGTAGCTTTAAACTACATTGACTCTTCGACGATTGAGATTTAACAAAACGAACTGCATGTTGGCATAGTTAAATCCATATCATTCATTAACCAATGTTAATACAAAACCTTTTTGGCTGGGAGTGTTCAGAACCAAACAGTATCTCAACTAATGACAACAGTAATGACTAAACAACAAGGAAACAACGTTTCACTGCTTCGACACACTCTTGTCGTCAGATTCCAAAGTGCAACACACAAGAAAAACAGGTCTCAACTTTATGACCGAGGTCAAATTAAATCTCGTGGATTTAAACGGTTGTTAAGGTTAGTTTTTTGTTGTGGGTTTTAGGCTTAGCGTTTCTAAGTTCAAATTGGACAATGCGACTTATAGGGTGGAAATACGGTAGTTTAAACCTGATTAGTTTATTTACTAACTTGTGTTTGTACGACCTTATTATCCCATGAAGTCGGTGAGTTTGTGAGATCTTTGTCTTTTGTGGAGTCATTGAACGCCTTGTAAGGTTTGATCTGATTTCGATGTACCCATTTAGCAATTGGCTCTTTGCGGCCTTTGCTGATTTTGATTTCGTAGACGACTGAGGACACTTTGTCTGTTATCAGATGAGGTCCAGTCCACCTGGGCATTAGTTTGCGGGCGAGAGTTCCGGTCTCGGACCCTCCTTTCCCGGTTGCTGGGGCGAACGTATAGTACCAGACTCTGTCTCCCACTTGGAGTTCATTGTGAGAGGCCTTCTGGTCATAGTACGCCTTACGTCCTTCAGCGGATTTTTCCAGGTTTTTCTGGGCGAAAGCAAAAGTGTTTCTGAGGTGTACATTCAAATCTTTGTCTTTGGCATGGCCTAACATCACCCCCCTTTGGTCATGGGGGACCACGAACACAGGTGAGGACGTCCGTCCATGGGCACAAGTTAGGATGCCACCGTTTAGTTTAAGCTGTTCGCGCAGCTGAGAGAAGACGGTACACAGGAATCGTTTAGGTTTTGGCCAACGTATCTTCTTACGTTTACCTCTTTCCGCGTAATTCAGGTGTGTCCCAACCGTCGGCGCAATCGCTGGTGTGTCTGATTGTACAGACTGCGACGGGTCACTGTCGTTGTGTGCGTCTTCCCACCTCTCGACTGAAGAGAGGCTCTTTGAGTCTGTAAAAACTATCTCATTTCTGAGTAGTTCTAGACACAAATGTTCCTGAACCAAGGTTTCATCAAAAGCTTGGCTGATAGCCGAATTACCTGTCCCAGAGGACAGTACAGCAACCTCGGTGTGGGGTCCTTGGATCTCCACACCTTTCTCTACCTGTGGTAGGTAATGTGAGTTTTCCCCCTTCTTGTCTGATGAGGGGTCCTCGTAATCTGCAACAATGATGTCCAAGTGACTGTCAGCGTTTGGTTGACTGTCATCTTCTGGACTCAGATGCCCTTGAACCAAGGTTTCATTGAAAGCTTGGTTGAATGCCGAATTACCTGTCTCCGAGGACAGTACAGCGTCATCGGTGTGGGATCCTTTGATCTCAACACCTTTCACTACCTGTGGTAGGCAGTGGTCAGGGAGTGCTGAATGTGTCAGCTCACAGAGGAGGTTCTCTTGTTGGGCCAGAGTTTGGTCCAACTTTTGGGTCTCTTCTGTCTCACCTGTAGTTGAAGGTTCACTTACCGGGCTCTCGTCCTCGGATGAGCAGTCCCGTGTGTCCTTTGCGGTACCTGCGGTTAGGCAGTCTGTATCGCAACTAGGAAGCACTTTTATTGGCAGGGGTTTTCTCACTGTGCTCCACATTTTCCGTCGACCATAATCTATAATCGCGTTGAAGCGGTTTATAAAATCTTGGCCAACCAAAAATGGGAATGAGTCAAGTTTAGACACGTACACCGGGTGGCGTAGTGTCATTTCGCCAATCTGCATGTGAACCATAGCCATAGCTGTTAGGGTTGTTCTCGTCTCTGCGAGACCCTGTAGCTCAATAGCACATTTCTCAAAGGGTATTTGCCTGTCAACACCGTTAGCGGCGGTCCTCAGCTCCTCGAACAGCTTGGCCGACATAATGGTTATATCAGAACTGCCATCCAGGAGGGCTTCACGCTCAAGGACACCTTCCAGTGTGATAGGCAGGTAAGCTTTCTTAGCCACCCCCCTTTGTATAAAGTTACACAGAAACCTCACAGGTCTTGGCCCACGTTTCTGTTCACGTGTGACTCTGTCTGTGTAATCTTGTTTACTGTCAGCATCTTGTTGGCTGTCAGCATCATGACCTTCAGGATGTTGTTGTGTGTCAGCAATTGGTTTGCTGTCAACATCCATGGCAATGTTGGTAGTAGTGTGCGCTGAGTTATTTGTGTGCTCTGAGTCTTTGTGAAAGACAGTGCTACACATCGCTCCAGGTTGGTCAACGTTGAGAGTGTCATTATCAATGATAACGCCACTCATTGTATCAGGTTGGTCAAGCACAGTAACATTCAAATCTACCGACAAACTACTTACTTCCTCTGTCTCTTCCGAGCATAGAGGTGTTGGGCCATTATTCCGGGACATTCGTGACTCTTTGCCTGTCTCGAACTGTTCTGTTCGAGGCGCGGGAGGTGCAGTTCCAAGGCTCGGGGGTGTCTGTTGGGACCACGCATAGTTACATGAGTATAGGTCCTCATCCTTCAATTTCTTTTGAAGTCCACCCACCGATGGACCTTGGTTTTCACCCATCTGGTTCGATCTGAACCGTTGTGGGTCTCTTAGAGAGTGAACACCTACCTTTTGTGGTTCGTTGCTTGTCTCAGATTTTTCAATCTGAGGTGCTTCAGGGGCGGGGCTCCCTTTAAACCATTTTGAGTCACTGTTCCAACTGGTACCAACATTTCGGTGTATGTCAGTTTGAAAATCTTGTTCATTCTTGCTAGTATCATCCAACTCTTTTAACGACCGACGTAAGTGCTCTACCTCTCCCGAGGTCAGAGGACCTTTGAGACGACGGTGTCTATTCTCGCTTTCTATAGGAGAGAGAACCTCGCCTATTTTTTGCGACTGGGATACGACCTTTTGACCTGGGCACACCTCAGAGGGTGTTTTGTTTTGCATGTGAGCCTCAACAGCAGTTACAGCGCACTGTTTCATCACTGATTGTTTAAACTGATGTTGTAGCTCAAGGCCTTTTTTGAGACGTTTTTCTTTTTGTCGTTTGCTATTGATGTCACTAACTGTGTGCTCTGAGTTATCCATGTGCTCTGAGTTATCAAAGACAAGGTCACTCAATGTACCAGTTCGGTCATCCTCTGTATCATTCAAGTTTTCAAACAACCAACTTATGTCCACTATCTCCTCAGAGCATAGAGGTATGTTGCCTTTTTCCTGGAACTTCTGTGACCTTTTGCTACTCCCGGACTGTCCAGTCCGCAGTGCAGGGGCAGGAGGAGGAGCAGGAGCAGGACCTTTGCTCGGTGTAGACCGCGGAGGGTCACTTAAAGAGCGGGCGTCCACCGTTTGTGGTTTTTTGCCTATCTCGGGCAGCTTCGTCTGAGGTGCAGGGACAGGGCGTGTGCTCGTCCTTCTCAACCATATTGGGTCTCTTAACCACTTCGGGTCATAGTTCCAGCGGGCATCTTCACTAAGTGGTCTGTTAGTTTGAAAAACATGTTTCTTCTCGCCTTTTTTAGGAGAGGGAGTTGATGAACTTGTCCCTTCCAGCTCCAGCGAGTGGGATTTGACCTTTTCTTGGTAATGTAGTTCACGCTCTGGTTTTGTTTTTAACCAGATCGGGTCATTGTTTTGTCTGTGAGCGTCACAAACATTTACAGCACCCCGTTGTGTTGTTAATTCGCCTAACAAACGTTCGAACTCAAGTTTTTTTCGGTGATCTTCTTCACGTTCTTGAATGCACTTCTGCTTTAATACTTCCAGCTCTTCACGCCTTGATGCGATCAGCTTGAAAGCTTCATCATAATCGTCATATCCCATCTTTGTTTTGAAATTTCTCCAAATTAATGAGAGATGTTTGTTTGAATCAATAAGACGGTATTCATTATAGTGTATGCAAATAAATGCTTTCTTAGCGTTGAGTTACTTCACTAAAACAGCTTCCTGGGTTTATTCCAGTAATCTATAAACAAGTCTTTCATTCATTCAGTACCTTTTTATTTATTTTAGGTTTTACCTGCAATGAAACATATGGTAAGTTAAGCCTTTGTGGCCGTATTAACTTAATAGACCTATCTTTTAAAACAATTACTATTAAACCACGCTTAATGTTTTCTGTCTTTCACTCAAACGCCTTCTTAAAGATTACAAATAAATGCAATGTTAACACTAAAATGTTAGCAGATTTTGTTTTATTTTGCTCCAAGAGAATGTATTTCAGATTCAGTAAAACTGTTTTGAGTTGCCGCAGTTATCTGGATTGAAAAATGTAATTTTGTTTATTTTAAACTTTTTATTTAAAATAAACTGGAGTCATTAATTTTACACAGAAAAACGTTAAAAATGCCATTTTTAACTAAAAGTGTACAGATGTACAACAATTCTGTTTAAAATTCAGAGATGTGAAGAGCTTAATGTGGAATTGCTCTGTTCTCCATCATTTTTTTTTATTTAATTTAAAAATCAAATAAAAATGCTTTTTTGAGTGTTATTTTAAATCTCTTCAGTTTTTAAAATGAGCAAAAATTGTTTGTCTGTACCTCTGTTATTCTAAAATTTGTATTTAGAATAAACAGGAGTTTTTGTTTGTGTACAGAACAATTTTAAAGCTGGTAATTCACCATAAAAATGCTGACTTTTTTATGATGTTTTTGAGAAAACTCATCTGTCAACGTCTCTTAACCAACAGGGGGCAGCTTCGAGTCTTAATGTTTGTTATCACGAGGAGACTAAATTTTTCATTCAGTATTTAAACTAAAACAACCTTTTCAGAATTAGTTTCTAGTGTGTCAGTGATAAACGCTCGAACCACGTTCTCGTCAGAGACAAATCTATGTTGTTAGACAGTTTAGATGGCTTTAGATGAGTTTTTAAGCTTCTAGTGAAACCACTTTTCACCGTGTGTGTGTGAACTGCGTCTGCTTGTCGCCCGAAACGCACCAGGAAATGACTACACAAATAGGCGGGTCGACGCAGCGCGTCACCAGCTCTGCTGTGCTGAGCGAGGCGGAGCTCGCTACACAGATACGTGACGTCAACCAATCAATCACAGCGGTTGTAGTTCATTCCAAGCATTCATGGTAAATGTAGTTTTCTTACCTTCGACCAATGTAGTACCGGAAATGACGACAAAGTGGGTTGGTCGCAACGGCGTGCGTTCCCACTACAGCGAATCAGCGTTCGCCACGAGTGATTGACAGCTCACAGCTCTCGTTTCATCCAATCACAGCTCATAAACAAACGTGTACTAGGACACGTAGCTCTTTAACGTTAGCTTAGCACAACAGAACACAACTTTATAGACTCGTAACCAACTCAAACGCTTCGAATTAACTCCCCAAAACTCTGAAACGTGGCAATCACATTTAAAACAGGCACGACTAAGCTACGCTCAGTAACCAGCACGTCAACTGTAACACGACACGGACTCCCTCGGAGCCGCGTTCAGGTCGGTTCCGTCCACTTTAAAGGAGCAGAACTCGGGTTTCAGAACCACTATCCGACACCGTTCTAACAGTAATATGCTTCTATGACCTGCTCCAACATGTAAAATACCAGCACAGCAATCTTGTAGATGTTAAATTAGCTTTTCAGGCAATTTGACTCGGCGGTCATTTTGCAGTGAGATTGCCTCAGCTTGTGCAACGTAATCTGGACCGGGTCCTTATCAGAACCACCAAACACTTCCCACACAGCGAGACAGATCCCCACCAAACTACTTATAGCGTTTCAAAAGTTGAACAAATAACAATTTCAGCTTCAAATGTCATTAACTGCAGTCCTGCAATCGTTCTGAACACTTTTCCAGCCAAAATAATTAATCTGTTAGAGTCTAAAACTTGGATCCCAATATGCAAACATGACGTTACAGTTCACGAGAGATCACAGTTTTATCAATAAACTTTCAGAACCACGTACGAGCCACCAGATGTAAGGGGTTATGAGGAGGTCAATATTAATACTGACCTCTTTACCTTAATTAATTTACTTATTCAGATTGAATAGTAAATTCACGGATTCTGTTCTTTTTCAGTTTACCCAATATTTCTGTGATCTTTATGATGGATAAATAAACAGAGCCATTAAGTGACAATGGACATTGACTTAGTTTGATATGTCAAAGAGACACTATCATTTATTTAAAATAAATCAACTAAATTAACACCATTACACTTGATTGACATGATTTCACTTTCTTTCAAATTAATACGTCAGCACACTTAAATTTAACACAACAGACTTCAATATTGGATGTTAACATATTTAGTCTGTGGGCTCTTCAGCTTAATTATAGTTTCCAGCTTAGATAGAGAGGGGAAAGAGTAGGAGGAAAGATTTAAGAAGAAATTATCGTGAGCATGATACCAGAGTGACACTTCTCCTCCGACTTCTGCTAAAATCCAGGTACGTTTTGTAAACAGCTCTTTACCTTTTGACGACGGCCCGGTAAGAGGGAAGACCTTGTAGCTTTTCAGATGCACGGGTCCTTGTGGGAACCAGTACAATACCTTCAAGCAGGGTTCTGGTTTACGTTTTCCAACGTCTCCTGGTTTTCGCTTGGTCATCAGAGAATATGTCAGCTTCAGGCCTCTGACTTCAAGATAAACTTATTCCAGGAAGGAATAACAAAGTTTTTGAGCTTACGCTCGAAGTGGACCCATAACAACATGTTATCAGTCCCAGCTGGATGACGAGTCCTTAGCGCGTGACTGTTGGTCATTCAGCTCTTTGGAAAGTTCACATCATCTTTCGAAGCTCCCAGAAACTCTGCAGGAACTTTCTCGTTCCTTCCAAACTCTGCAGACTCTTGCAGACTCTTCGTTCCAGCCACAGCTTAGAACTTAAAGCAGGAACAAAGAGAGGAGTGAGCTTGTGTTATCGCGACCCAAGGTTACAGCCAAAGCAGAGGGAGATTTGTTTAGGAAAAGACAGAGAAGCTGGAGCCTTGTTCATGAAAAACAACGGATTAAACTGTCTTCTTATTTCTAAACAAAACAGTCGGGTCTCTGTGACCCGAGATTTCACCTTTAACACCGCAGTGAACACAGTTTAACTCTTAAAGAATAACACAGCTTAAAAGCACACATCATGAAAATGACAAAAGTTATTCTTTTGATCACATCAGCCTAAAATCAAAGATAGAAATAGTCTCTTTTTGGTGACTATGTTATCAGATTATAGCTAAATGAATGATTTTGTAGTAAATGTCTTGCTTTACTGAGAGGTCAGTAAAGGTCATCACTGGACAGTTCAAAAGTACACAGGTGTCTTAAAAGTGGACAAGGTCCTGCCCACTACAGCCACATAGAGATAAACGAAGCAACCATTCACTCTCTCACTGTCACCTAGGGACAATTTAGAGTTACCAATCAGCCTAACATGCATGTTTTTTATATGTGGGAGGAAACTGGAGTACCCAGAGAAAACCCAAGCATGCACAGAGAGAATGTAGGCCCCTGGACCAGGATTTGAACTGGCAACCTTCTTGCTGAGTACTGCAGCCCCAAGATGGCCGCCAATCATCCACAGCTGACGGTCATCCACCTGACGAGTTCCACCTCTACTTAAGGCTGCAGTCGGGTTCTACTCTTCGCTGAAGCATTTTATGCCGCACATGCCCTCAGATTCTCCTGGTTCCAGCTCTTTGCTCGTCGTGCTTTGCCCTCCAGCCACTTGCCTGCCTCACTCGCCCTCTGGGACTCCATCTCAAGGACTTTAGGACACTCTGGAATCATCCTCCTCTTTTCATCCGTAAGGAAACAATAAACAAACAAAAGCAATTACCCTGGAAGAACTTTCTGATCAAACCCATCTGACTGTCCTCTTTTCATCTTCCAGGAAATCCAGAGGACCCTTGTACATTTGTAAATAGATATTCCCCACTGTAAATAAATAAACACTGTTACTTTTGCACCTTTTTGTCTTGTGTCGTTCTGGGTCTCGTTACCAACTGGGTTACCTTTTTGAGATCATAACAGTTAATGCTTCAGCCAAAACAAAACCCAGAACGAGACCATGAACGCACAAGCTTCCTCCTCGCAGGCCACAAGCCAGACTTCAGTAGAGGGGATGCTAAAACAAGTATTGAGTCAACAACATAAGACCCAAACTGACATGCTAGTACTCGGAGGAATGGTTAACACAATACAGAAGAAGCTTGCTATTTTTCCTCCCATAGCTCCTGCTGCCACCTCAGACTCAAACTCACCCAGCATCAGTTCAAGCAATAACTCTCCTTCCCCTCAACAGTTACCAGTTAAACCATCTGAACTCTTCTCAGGAGACCCAGCGTTATGTGAAGTTTTCCTCCTACAGTGCAAACTCGCCTTCAAAGGAGCTCCTCAACTTTATTCCACGGACATCGCTAAAATAACTTTTCTGAACAGTCAGCTTTCAGGTAAAGCCCTCCAGTGGGCATCTTCTTACCTCCACAACCGTGATTTGGACTTTGTGTCGTT
>JBBPBX010090685.1:0-11543 GCA_038048925.1 Garcialebias charrua
TGGCATTTTACATGTTAGAGCAGGTCATAGAAGCATATTACTGTAGAACGTAGTCGGATAGTGGTTCTGTTCAGACCCAAGTTTCTGCTCCACGACGAAGTGGACCGGAACCGACCTTTACGCGCTCCGAGTGAGTCCGTGTTTGTTCAACAGCTGCAGTGCTGTGTTACTGAGCGTAACTAAGTTGGCCTGTCTAGGTGTGTTCGCCGCATGTTTCAGAGTTTTGGGGAGTTAAATTGAAGCGTTTGAGTTGTTTTAAGAGTCTATAAAGTTGTGGTCTGTTGTGCGAGCTAACGTTAGAGCTACGTGTCCGAGTACACGTTTGTTTATGAGCTGTGATTGGATGAAACGAGAGCTGTGAGCTGTCAATCACTCGTAGCGAGCGCTGATTCGCTGTAGTGGGAACGCACGCCGTTGCGACCAACCCACTTTGTCGTCATTTCCGGTACTACATTGGGCGAAGGTAAGAAAACTACATTTACCATTAATGCTTGGAGAATGAACTACATATGCTGTGATTGATTTGTTGACGCCACGTATGTTGTAGCGAGCTCCGCCTCGCAAGCACTGAAGCTGGTGACGCGCTACGCACGCTGCGTTGGCCCGCCCATTTTTGTCGTCACTTCCAGGTGCCGCACTTTGAGTGACAGGTCACACTCGCTGGTTCACACTCGTTCACACACGAACACACACTTAAACACTCATCTGAAGCCATCAACACTGTCTAGCAACATAAATTTGTCTCTGACAAGAACGCGGTTCGAGCGTTTATCACGAACATACTAGAAACTAACTCTAAAAGGTAGTTTTCAGTTAAATACTGAATGAAATAAATCAGTCTCCACGTGATAAATTAAGACTCAAAGCTGCCCCCTGTTGGTTAAAAGACGTTGACAGATGAGTTTTCTCAAATACATCATGAGAAGTCAGCATTTTTATGGAGAATTACCAGCTTTAAAATTGTTCTGTACACAAACAAAAACTCCTGTTTATTCTAAATACAAATTTTAGTATAACAGAGGTACAGACACACAATTTGTGCTCATTTTAAATACTGAAGAGATTTAAAATAACACTCAAAAAGGCATTTTTTATTTGATTTTCAAATTAAATAAAAAAAAAAATGATGGAGAACAGAGCATTTCCACATTATGCTCTTCACATCTCTGAATTTTAAACAGAATTGGTGTGTACATCTGTACACTTTTAGTTAAAATTGGCATTTTTAACGTTTTTCTGTGCACAATCATTACTGTACTGTTATGCTGAGCGCACGAACACTCGTTTATTTTAAATAAAAAATTGTTTAAAATAACGAACGGAACGTCCTTTTTCACTCCTGATAACTGTCAAATGCAGTACAAAATCAGTTTCACTGAGACTGCAAGACATCTTTTTAAAGGCATGCTCAAGCAGCATCCTGTCACATTTTAGTGAAGTCATTGCATTTAAGTCAGCCCTCTTTTATAAGCGTTTGAGTAAGAAAAACGGAAATCAGGCTGCTTGGGTTAGTTAGTAACTGTTGTTTGAACGTAAGTTCTATTTTAAAGTTAACACTGCAAGAGTGCATTTAACTTTTACAAAGTTCATTGAGGGTAAAAACCTGAAATAAGGTACCTATGAATACTTATTACACAGTGAAACGCGTAAACCTCAGCTGATTAGTTTATTTGACTCAGTGCTACATTAAAAGTGAATATTTATTTGCAAACACTAACATGAGAACAATCTTTTGATTTTTTTCACACAAAATCAAAACTAAAAGATGGGAGATAACAATTATGATCAAGCTTTACAGCTGCTCACAGCAAAGCTTGAATCGTTAAGGCTTAGTAACATTCGCAGAAGAGAAACTTTTCAACAAGAAAAACTTAAGTTAAAACGTGAGATCAAACGAATTCAAAACAAAAAGATGGGAGATAACGATTGTGATGAAGCTTTACAGCTGCTCACTGAAATACTTGAATTGTTAAGGCAAGATAACATTCGCAGAAGAGAAAATTTTCAACAAGAACAACTTGAGTTAAAAAGTGAGATTGAGCAATTAAAAATAAAACGGCGTGCTATAAATGGTTTTGATGTTCGTCAACTCCCTGACCCGATCTGGTTAAAAACAAAACCAGAGCGTGAACTACATTACCAAGACAAGGTCAAATCCCACTCGCTGGAGCTGGAAGGGACAAGTTCATCAACTCCCTCTCCTAAAAAAGGCGAGAAGAAACATGTTTTTCGAACTAAAAAACCACGTAGTGAAGATGCCCGCTGGAACAATGAGCCAGAGTGGCTCAGACAAGACCCAGAGTACATGAAACGATTTCAAAGGAGCACACGCCCTGTCCCTGCACCTCGGACGAAGCTGCCCGAGATAAGCAAAAAACCACAAACGGTGGACGCCCGCTCTTTAAGTGACCCTCCGCGGTCTACACCGAGCAAAGGCCCTGCCCCCGCACTGCGGACTGGACAGTCCGGGAGTAGCAAAAGGTCACAGAAGTTCCAGGAAAAAGGCAACGCACCACTAAGCTCTGAGGAGATAGTGGACAAAAGTTGGTTGTTTGAAAACTTGAATGATATAGAGGATGACCGAACTGGTACAATGCGTGACATTGTCTTTGATAACTCAGCGCACACCAATAACCAGCTGCGCAAAGCAAAGATTGAATTGATACACCGTCGTCTCAAAGGCCCTCTGACCTTGGAAGGGGCAAAGGACATACGTCGATTGTTAAAAGAGTTGGATGATATTAGCAAGAATGAACAAGATTGTCAAACTGACATACAACAAAAAGTTGGTACCAGTTGGAACAGTGACTCAAAATGGTTTAAAGGGAGCCCCGCCCCTGAAGCACCTCAGATTGAAAAATCTGAGACAAGCAACGAACCACAAAAGGTAGGTGTTCACTCTCTAAGAGACCCACAACGGTTCAGATCGAACCAGATGGGTGAAAACCAAGGTCAATCGGTGGGTGGACTTCAAAAGAAATTGAAGGATGGGACCTATACTCATGTAACTATGCGTTGTCCCAACAGACACCCCCGAGCCTTGGAACTGCACCTCCCGCGCCTCGAACAGAACAGTTCGAGACAGGCAAAGAGTCACGAATGTCCCGGAATAATGGCCCAACACCTCTATGCTCGGAAGAGACAGAGGAAGTAAGTAGTTTGTCAGTAGATTTGAATGTTACTGTGCTTGACCAACCTGATACAATGAGTGGCGTTATCATTGATAATGACACTATCAACATTGACCAACCTGGAGCGATGTGTAGCACTGTCTTTCACAAAGACTCAGAGCACACAAATAACTCAGCGCACACTACTACCAACATTGCCATGGATGTTGACAGCAAACCAATTGCTGACACACAACAACATCCTGAAGGTCATGATGCTGACAGCCAACAAGATGCTGACAGTAAACAAGATTACACAGACAGAGTCACACGTGAACAGAAACGTGGGCCAAGACCTGTGAGGTTTCTGTGTAACTTTATACAAAGGGGGGTGGCTAAGAAAGCTTACCTACCTATCACACTGGAAAGTGTCCTTGAGCGTGAAGCCCTCCTGGACGGTAGTGCTGATATAACCATTATGTCGGCCAAGCTGTTCAAGGAGCTGAGGACCGCCGCTAACGGTGTTGACAGGCAAATACCCTTTGAGAAATGTGCTATTGAGCTACAGGGTCTCGCAGAGACGAGAACAACCCTAACAGCCATAGCTATGGTTCACATGCAGATTGGCAAAACGACACTACACCACCCAGTGTATGTGTCCACACTTGACTCATTCCCATTTCTGGTTGGCCAAGACTTTATAAACCGTTTTGAAGCGATTATAGATTATGGTCAACAGGAAATGTGGGCAACAGTGAGAAAACCCCTGCCAATAAAAGTGCCTCCTCGTTGTGGTACAGACTGCCTAACCGCAGGTACCGCAGTGGCCACGAGGGACTCCCCAACCGTGGTCACAAGCCCGGTAAGTGAACCTTCAACTACAGGTGAGACAGTAGAGACTCAACAGTTGGACCAGACTCTGGCCCGACAAGAGAACCTCCTCTGCGAGCTGACACAGTCAGCACTCACTGAACACTACCTACCACAGGTAGTGAAAGGTGTTGAGATCCAAGGATCCTACACCGAAGAGGCTGTACTGTCCTATGGGACAGGTAATTCAGCCATCAGCCAAGCTTTCGATGAAACCTTGGTTCAAGGACATGTGAGTCCTGGAAGTGGCAGTCCGCGACATGCTGACAGTCACTTGGATTTCAGTGTCATAGATTTTGAGGACCCCTCCTCCAACAAAAGGGGGGTGTACTCTCACTCTCTACCACAGGTAGTAGACTGTGTGGAGGTCCGAGGATCCCACACCGAAGACGCTGTACTGTCCTCTGAGACAGGTAATTCGGCAATCAGCCAAGCTTTCGATGAAACCTTGGTTCAAGGGCATCTGAGTCCAGAAAATGACAGTCAACCAAACGCTGACAGTCACTTGGACATCATTGTTGCAGATTACGAGGACCCCTCATCAGACAAAATGGGGGCAAACTCACATTACCTACCACAGGTAGAGAAAGGTGTGGAGATCCAAGGACCCCACACCGAGGTTGCTGTACTGTCCCCTGGGACAGGTAAATCGGCTATCAGCCAAGCTTTCGATGAAACCTTGGTTCAGGAACATTTGTGTCTAGAACTAGTCAGAAATGACATAGTTTTTACAGACTCAAAGAGCCTCTTCAGTCAAGAAGTGGGAAGACACACACAACGACAGTGACCCGTCGCAGTCTGTACAATCAGACACACCAGCGATTGCGCCGACAGTTGTGACACACCTGAATTACACGGAAAGAGGTAAACGTAAGAAGATACGTTGGCCAAAACCTAAACGATTCCTGTGTACCGTCTTCTCTCAGCTGCGCGAACAGCTTAAACTAAACGGTGGCATCCTAACTTGTGCCCATGGACGGACGTCCTCACCTGTGTTCGTGGTCCCCCATGACCAAAGGGGGGTGATGTTAGGCCATGCCAAAGACAAAGATTTGAATGTACACCTCAGAAACACTTTTGCTTTCGCCCAGAAAAACCTGGAAAGATCTGCTGAAGGACGTAAGGCGTACTATGACCAAAAGGCCTCTCACAATGAACTCCAAGTGGGAGACAGAGTCTGGTACTATACGTTCGCCCCAGCAACCGGGAAAGGAGGGTCCGAGACCGGAACTCTCGCCCGCAAACTAATGCCCAGGTGGACTGGACCTCATCTGATAACAGACAAAGTGTCCTCAGTCGTCTACGAAATCAAAATCAGCAAAGGCCGCAAAGAGCCAATTGCTAAATGGGTACATCGAAATCAGATCAAACCTTACAAGGCGTTCAATGACTCCACAAAAGACAAAGATCTCACAAACACACCGACTTCATGGGATAATAAGGTCGTACAAACACAAGTTAGTAAATAAACTAATCAGGTTTAAACTACCATATTTCCCACCCTATAAGTCGCATTGTCCAATTTGAACTTAGAAACGCTAAGCCTAAAACCCACAACAAAAAACTAACCTTAACAACCGTTTAAATCCACGAGATTTAATTTGACCTCGGTCATAAAGTTGAGACCTGTTTTTCTTGTGTGTTGCACTTTGGAATCTGACGACAGGAGTGTGTCGAAGCAGTGAAACGTTGTTTCCTTGTTGTTTAGTCATTACTGTTGTCATTAGTTGAGATATTGTTTTGGTTCTGAACACTCCCAGCCAAAAAGGTTTTGTATTAACATTGGTTAATGAATAAGATGGATTTAACTATGCCAACATGCAGTTCGTTTTGTTAAATCTCAATCGTCGAAGAGTCAATGTAGTTTAAAGCTACTTAAGGTACCATAAACTACACTGGTCTCACAATTTCTAAATTGAACCGATTCGATCGTTTCTATTCTAGATTGTCTATTCATTTTGATGAGTCTCGCCATAGACTTCAAAATTTATTAGGAATACCAAATCCTACGTCGTTCGTCTAAAAGACAACAGACATTTAGATCAAACTATATTTCATTTTTATTTTAGTTTAACCTAAACTAAGTAATGAATGGAGGAATAGTTTGGAATTAGAGGCCTTCGTTACAGAAGCCCTCCAAAATTTTATAGGTACAAATCCCTATATCTAATTTTACAGAATTGATCCACCCCTTAATTGGTAATTGTAGCTGATCTAAACCATGATAGCTTACATACCAGGTGCATATAGGTAAGGCTAATGTAAAATCCCAATCATAAGCCCACCTAAAAAACCACATAATTGCATGACACATAGAACCAGAGTGGCACTGACTGGAAACCAACCAGCCAACAACCTTCGATGTGGGGACCTGCAGCTCCAACGCTTGGTCTTCAACCTTCATCCAAGGGTCGCCTCCTCTGCGTCAATCGAGGGATCCCCTCTACATGCTGATTATGAAAACAATTGTTGCTGATCAATCAACAAAACTAATCGTTGTGGAATTACTGCTGTGGAATTACCGCTGTGGATTATAAGACTTTGTTTCCCAAAGGATCACAGACTTTGTTTGCCAAGAGTTAACAGACTCAGTTTTCCAAGGGATTAAAAGCTTTTCGCAATGGGATTACCTCCGAACAGTATGGAATTTCAAAAACTTTATGGGATTATAATTTTTGATTTTTCTTTTCCACTTGCTGGATTACTTCAAGATCAAAGACAGTTCAAGGTTTCCTTTCGTGTTGGACCCCATCCCCAAGGACTGGCGATGGCTTCCAAAAGGGGGGAGATGTAATGGACCTACCCAGGGTCAAATTAAGGTTTTTGAACTGTCCAGTGATGACCTTTACTGACCACTCAGTAAAGCAAGACATTTACTACAAAATCATTCATTTAGCTATAATCTGATAAATATAGTCACCAAAAGAGACTAT
Organism: Garcialebias charrua; assembly: GCA_038048925.1. Lineage (NCBI taxonomy): Eukaryota > Metazoa > Chordata > Actinopteri > Cyprinodontiformes > Rivulidae > Garcialebias > Garcialebias charrua. Next base: position 6,914 of record JBBPBX010090685.1, read on the forward strand.
TTCTATCTTTGATTTTATCCTAATGTGATCAAAAGAATAACTTTTGTCATTTTCATGATGTGTGCTTTTAAGCTGTGTCATTCTCCAAGAGTTAAACTGTGCACTGCTGTGTTTAAAGGTGAAGCCTTCGGGTCACAGAGACCGGACGGTTTTGTTTAGAAACTCAGAGACAGTCTCATGAGCAAGGCTCCAGCGTTATCTGTCTTTTTTCCTAAACATTTCTCTCTGCTGCTGGTTTTAACCTTGGGTATGATAAGACAAATGAACTCCTCTCTTGGATCCTGCTTTAAGTTCTAAGCTTTTGCTGAAAGGCTTCAGAGAGTTGCTGGGAACTTCAAGAGATGTGAACTTTCCCAAGAGCTGGACACGTGTGGTCAAGAGCTAACGACCGGCGTCTTCAGCTAAGGACTGATAACAGGCTGTTATGAGTCTACTTCGAACAAGCGTAAGATCAAGAACTTTGTCTATTCCTTCTTGGAATAAGTTTATCTTGAAGTCAGAGGCCTGAAGCTGACATATTCTCTGATGACCAACGCAAAAACCAGGAGACGTTGAAACGTAAACTAAAACCAGTTTTGGACGTGCTGGGACTAAGGACTCTGTGCATCTGAAGGCTGGTGTCATCTCTTTATCAGACTGTCGTCGAAAGGTAAAAGAGCTGTTTACAAAACGTACTTGGATTTTAGCAGAAGTCGGAGGAGAAGTGTCACTCCGGTATCATGCTCAGGATAATTTCTTCTTAAATCTTTCCTCCTATTCTTTCCCCTCTCAATCTAAGCTGGAAACTATTTTAAGTTTGAAAAGCCCACAGACTAAATATGTTAACATCCAATATTGAAGTCTGTTGTGTTGAATTTAAGTGTGCTGACGTTTTAATTTGAAAGAAAGTGAAATCATGTCAATCAAGTGTAATGGTGTTAATTTAGTTGATTTATTTTAAATAAATGATAGTGTCTCTTTGACATATCAAACTAAGTTAACGTCTTTGTCACTTAATGGCTCTGTTTATTTATCCATCATAAAGATCACAGAGATATTGAATAAACTGAAAAAGAACAGAATCCGTGAATTTACTATTCAATCTGAATAAGTAGATTAATTAAGGATAAAGAGGTCAGTATCAATATTGACCTCCTCATTAATTCTTACAACATCAAAGACTTACACAGATGCAAAGCGAGGTGCACAAGTACCAAAGATTGTAAAAGGAAGCCTGGTTCGAGTGAGGAAGCCCTTTCATGTTAAAAAAGGTCTATCAAAATTTCATGCACCTGCCAGAGTGATGGACAAAGTGAGTGCAAGCTCCTATGTGTTAGAGGATGGACGCACCTGGAATGCATCTCATCTCTCTCTGGTTCCAGAAAGTGCAACAGACATTGTGACAGACTCTGTTCCTCCAGATCCTGATCCAGGACCTTCAAAACAATTTAATGAGAAAACACCAAGACCTGCTAGAGTTAGAAAAAAGCCAGGCTGGCTTAGTGATTATGAGCAGTAATCATTATTTAATGGTTTTGAATGAAAAAAAAAAAAGAGAGAAAATGCTGTAAGAATACAAAGTGACTGAAATGTACTGAAACTGTTTACATTCAAAATTTGTTGAGTAATATTGTTTCATGGATTTTAAAAATGCTTACTGAAAAGTTGATGAGAAAATGAGAAAAAGAAAAGCTGTTTTATTCAAGTGAAGCTTAAAGCTAAAGTAAAAGATTGAGTTATAATTTCTGCTGTTAAGTTGGATGTACATGACATAGTTTACTGGTGATGTGATTAAAAAAAAAAGGTGTTACTGTTACTACTACTAAGGAAGTTATACATATTACTTAATGAAGGGAAGCAGTTTGTTAAGAATGCTTACGTTACTGTTTTGTGAAGATTTCTGTTTCTGCCTACTGGTAAGTTCCTTTTAAACAAAGGGGAAATATGTTGTGTATTCAGTCTGCATTACACCGCTAGAGGGCGCTGTAACCTAGTGCATAGAATTGCTTAGAAGAAGAGTTGAAGTAAAGTATGGTTCTGTGAAGTTCATGCCTGCGTCCTGCTGCATTATTACCTCGTGATATCAATACACCACAGGGGCCAAAACTCCGTCCCTTCTGTTCTCTGATTGGTCCGGTCAAAAATCGGCCGGAGAAATCGTTGTCTATGGGAGAAATCCCAGACTGCAGTGAAGGGAAATGAGAATTGAGCGGAGTTGTGCAGGAAGGCGAGGGCCAGGCTAATGTGGTACATGAGGTGGAACAAAACTGTGTACTCAGAGTCCCAGTTACACCCCAAAATAGCAAAAATATAAAGTGTGAAAAGAAACAGTAATAAGGATCTAAGATTTATGCTAAACAAATGCCAAATGGTACGCTTGCTTGGCTCTCGTCAGAGGCAGACGCTCTCCTTCCCTCTCCCGTCTTCTCCCCCCCCTGCTGCTGGCAGCTCCACAGAGAAAGCACCTCGAACGCAAATTAAGATGGATTGGAGGTCTGGGCATTCGATTCTACAAAGAAGATCCCCACAGAAGAAGGCACAGGGGAGCCTTTCCACCCGCACAGAGTGACGGAGGAACGCACGGATTCCGTGAGGGTTTCCGTGGATTTCTGGGAATGCTCTGGGAGGTGATTAATCTTGGATTATATTATATTGGAGTACGATGGCTGCGCTTCACTTTTTGGCGCTGTGGAGCACTGGTCTATCGCAAAAGAGGGGGACTTCAGCAGGACTTATGACTGAAGCACCCGACGTCTGGTCTGCGCTATGACCTCGAGCAGCTGTGTGCGAGCCTATCCGGGAGGTGTACAGAATCACCCTTGGTCTGTGGACTCTGTTCGCTGTCAAACATCAGAACTCAGCTGTGTGAGAGCTCTTTCTGAGGGGGAGCTGGTCACCCTTGGTTTTCAGGACTCGGGTCGCTGTGGTTTTACATCGGAGGTCGGAGCTGGATCAGTGGAAAAAGTCCCGAATTGGATATTTGGACAGAATTGCCCTCACAGACTGAAGGCTGCAATAAATTAGTGTCTGCCTGATGTGAAAATATTTTATAAATTCTTATCTGACTCCCTTGGAAACAGCCTTGGACGGGCTGGATATCTAATTTCTCCTGACGTGCATACTGTGGAAAACACAGCTGTCTTCTGTCTTGTCTGCTTACCCCCCCCTCCCCCCGGAGAACTTTCCTATGACCGTTATCGGAGTCCCCGGAATGTGTCATGGACAGAAACCTCCCTGCCTCGGCCCATCTCTCTCAACATGCAATATGTTACTGTAACTAAATGTGCTTAAGATATGGTTTTTACTGGATCACGCGGTGTCTTGAAGACAAAACGTGATTCATCTTTTTTTAATATCTACGCTATAAAACCCCGTGTCTTGACCTGTTTTCCTACCTTTGACCTTCATCTGGGGACAGATGAGAGCGGCCGCGCTATGAACATATCATGTGTTGATAAACATGTCATGTGTTTTGATAAGCTGCAGCTTATTGCACTTATACTCTCTCCTGGATGACTGCAATTACATATTTACGCTGTATCGGTGAAAATTGATGCAATGTTAATAAACCTATCTTGTATCTTGTATCTTGTATCTTGTAAAAGATCTACGATATACACTAATGCTGCTGTATAGGCTAGCACTCTTCCCGTTTTAAAATCTCTTTTAAAAACACACTTTTATTCCTTGGCTTTTAACACGTGATCTTATCTTTTATGGCATTTTAATACACCTGCAGTAAGGCTGGTACCGGGTATATATATATATTTTTGTATGCTTTGTATGTTTTTATTGTTTTTAATTAACTTGTCTTTTGTGTTATTGTACAGCACTTTGGTTACCCATGTGTTTTTTTTAAATGTGCTACAGAAATAAAGTTGATTGATATATGCTACGCTATATAAATAAATGGTAAACTAGAGAAATTTCTGCTAAAATGGAGTGTGCAAAACACTGAATAAGTACTGAAATTAGCTGAAAACACTAAAACTGAGCTGTTAATTAAAGCTAAAAGCCAAAACTAGCAGAAAACGAGATAAAAGCTAAAAAACTCAAAAGTCTAAATAAGAGCAAAAGTATTTAATTCAATTCAATTCAGTTTATTTATATGGCGCCAAGTCACAACAGAGGTCATCTCAAAGGCCAGCTAAAATTTACAGAGGAACAGCTAAAAACTAAAAGTAGCTAATGTTAGCTAACAAAAAAAACAAAAATAAAGCAGTGCAATACTAATGAAAAAAATCAACAAAGCTAAAAAAAATAAATAAAAAAAGCAGTAGAACGGTTGCTAAAAATATGTGTGTAAGCAATCAAAGCTATAGAGCAACTGTGATGAAGCAAAATTCAAAGTAAATAACATTTTTGAGGGGACTGATGAAATCCTTTATTTGTATGGGAAAATATTGGTAAAAAAAAGTTCAATTCAATTTCAATACAGTTTTTTTATATAGCGTCAAGTCACAGCAGAAGTTGTCTCAAGGCACTGACCGTGACACTGAACAGAAATTCATATATACAGTATATATATATATATATATATATATATATATATATATATATATATATATATATATATATATATATATATATATATATATATATATATATATATATAATATATATATATATATATATAAATATATATATATAT
>JBBPBX010090686.1:0-14070 GCA_038048925.1 Garcialebias charrua
AAGACCAGCTTCTCTAAATGTCTTCCATGTTGTAATAAACAGTTTGCCATGAAACAGCTTCTCTAAATGTCTTCCATGTTGTAATAAACAGTTTGCCATGAAACAGCTTCTCTAAATGTCTTCCATGTTGTAATAAACAGTTTGCCATGAAACAGCTTCTCTCAATGTCTTCCATGTTGTAATAAACAGTTTGCCATGAAACAGCTTCTCTAAATGTCTTCCATGTTGTAATAAACACTTTGTCAAGACCAGCTTCTCTAAATGTCTTCCATGTTGTAATAAACAGTTTGCCATGAAACAGCTTCTCTAAATGTCTTCCATGTTGTAATAAACAGTTTGCCATGAAACAGCTTCTCTAAATGTCTTCCATGTTGTAATAAACACTTTGTCAGGACCAGCTTCTCTAAATGTCTTCCATGTTGTAATAAACACTTTGTCAGGACCAGCTTCTCTAAATGTCTTCCATGTTGTAATAAACAGTTTGCCATGAAACAGCTTCTCTCAATGTCTTCCATGTTGTAATAAACATTTGCCATGAAACAGCTTCTCTAAATGTCTTCCATGTTGTAATAAACACTTTGTCATGAACACAGCTTCTCTAAATGTCTTCCATGTTGTAATAAACACTTTGTCAGGACCAGCTTCTCTAAATGTCTTCCATGTTGTAATAAACAGTTTGCCATGAAACAGCTTCTCTCAATGTCTTCCATGTTGTAATAAACAGTTTGTCAGGACCAGCTTCTCTAAATGTCTTCCATGTTGTAATAAACAGTTTGCCATGAAACAGCTTCTCTCAATGTCTTCCATGTTGTAATAAACAGTTTGTCAGGACCAGCTTCTCTAAATGTCTTCCATGTTGTAATAAACACTTTGTCAAGACCAGCTTCTCTAAATGTCTTCCATGTTGTAATAAACAGTTTGCCATGAAACAGCTTCTCTAAATGTCTTCCATGTTGTAATAAACACTTTGTCAAGACCAGCTTCTCTAAATGTCTTCCATGTTGTAATAAACAGTTTGCCATGAAACAGCTTCTCTAAATGTCTTCCATGTTGTAATAAACACTTTGTCAGACCAGCTTCTCTAAATGTCTTCCATGTTGTAATAAACAGTTTGCCATGAAACAGCTTCTCTAAATGTCTTCCATGTTGTAATAAACACTTTGTCCAGAACAGCTTCTCTAAATGTCTTCCATGTTGTAATAAACAGTTTGCCATGAAACAGCTTCTCTAAATGTCTTCCATGTTGTAATAAACACTTTGCCATGAAACAGCTTCTCTAAATGTCTTCCATGTTGTAATAAACACTTTGCCATGAAACAGCTTCTCTAAATGTCTTCCATGTTGTAATAAACACTTTGCCATGAAACAGCTTCTCTAAATGTCTTCCATGTTGTAATAAACACTTTGTCAGGACCAGCTTCTCTAAATGTCTTCCATGTTGTAATAAACAGTTTGCCATGAAACAGCTTCTCTAAATGTCTTCCATGTTGTAATAAACAGTTTGTCAGGACCAGCTTCTCTAAATGTCTTCCATGTTGTAATAAACAGTTTGCCATGAAACAGCTTCTCTAAATGTCTTCCATGTTGTAATAAACACTTTGTCAGGACCAGCTTCTCTAAATGTCTTCCATGTTGTAATAAACACTTTGTCAGGACCAGCTTCTCTAAATGTCTTCCATGTTGTAATAAACAGTTTGCCATGAAACAGCTTCTCTAAATGTCTTCCATGTTGTAATAAACACTTTGTCAGGACCAGCTTCTCTAAATGTCTTCCATGTTGTAATAAACAGTTTGCCATGAAACAGCTTCTCTAAATGTCTTCCATGTTGTAATAAACAGTTTGTCAGGACCAGCTTCTCTAAATGTCTTCCATGTTGTAATAAACACTTTGCCATGAAACAGCTTCTCTAAATGTCTTCCATGTTGTAATAAACAGTTTGCCATGAAACAGCTTCTCTAAATGTCTTCCATGTTGTAATAAACACTTTGTCAGGACCAGCTTCTCTAAATGTCTTCCATGTTGTAATAAACAGTTTGCCATGAAACAGCTTCTCTAAATGTCTTCCATGTTGTAATAAACACTTTGTCAAGACCAGCTTCTCTAAATGTCTTCCATGTTGTAATAAACAGTTTGCCATGAAACAGCTTCTCTAAATGTCTTCCATGTTGTAATAAACAGTTTGCCATGAAACAGCTTCTCTAAATGTCTTCCATGTTGTAATAAACAGTTTGCCATGAAACAGCTTCTCTCAATGTCTTCCATGTTGTAATAAACAGTTTGCCATGAAACAGCTTCTCTAAATGTCTTCCATGTTGTAATAAACACTTTGTCAAGACCAGCTTCTCTAAATGTCTTCCATGTTGTAATAAACAGTTTGCCATGAAACAGCTTCTCTCAATGTTTTCCATGTTGTAATAAACAGTTTGCCATGAAACAGCTTCTCTAAATGTCTTCCATGTTGTAATAAACACTTTGTCAAGACCAGCTTCTCTAAATGTCTTCCATGTTGTAATAAACAGTTTGCCATGAAACAGCTTCTCTAAATGTCTTCCATGTTGTAATAAACACTTTGTCAGGACCAGCTTCTCTAAATGTCTTCCATGTTGTAATAAACAGTTTGCCATGAAACAGCTTCTCTAAATGTCTTCCATGTTGTAATAAACACTTTGTCAAGACCAGCTTCTCTAAATGTCTTCCATGTTGTAATAAACAGTTTGCCATGAAACAGCTTCTCTAAATGTCTTCCATGTTGTAATAAACACTTTGCCATGAAACAGCTTCTCTAAATGTCTTCCATGTTGTAATAAACACTTTGCCATGAAACAGCTTCTCTAAATGTCTTCCATGTTGTAATAAACACTTTGTCAGGACCAGCTTCTCTAAATGTCTTCCATGTTGTAATAAACAGTTTGCCATGAAACAGCTTCTCTAAATGTCTTCCATGTTGTAATAAACAGTTTGTCAGGACCAGCTTCTCTAAATGTCTTCCATGTTGTAATAAACAGTTTGCCATGAAACAGCTTCTCTAAATGTCTTCCATGTTGTAATAAACAGTTTGTCAGGACCAGCTTCTCTAAATGTCTTCCATGTTGTAATAAACACTTTGTCAGGACCAGCTTCTCTAAATGTCTTCCATGTTGTAATAAACAGTTTGCCATGAAACAGCTTCTCTAAATGTCTTCCATGTTGTAATAAACACTTTGTCAGGACCAGCTTCTCTAAATGTCTTCCATGTTGTAATAAACAGTTTGCCATGAAACAGCTTCTCTAAATGTCTTCCATGTTGTAATAAACACTTTGTCAGGACCAGCTTCTCTAAATGTCTTCCATGTTGTAATAAACAGTTTGCCATGAAACAGCTTCTCTAAATGTCTTCCATGTTGTAATAAACACTTTGTCAGGACCAGCTTCTCTAAATGTCTTCCATGTTGTAATAAACAGTTTGCCATGAAACAGCTTCTCTAAATGTCTTCCATGTTGTAATAAACAGTTTGCCATGAAACAGCTTCTCTAAATGTCTTCCATGTTGTAATAAACAGTTTGCCATGAAACAGCTTCTCTAAATGTCTTCCATGTTGTAATAAACAGTTTGCCATGAAACAGCTTCTCTAAATGTCTTCCATGTTGTAATAAACAGTTTGCCATGAAACAGCTTCTCTAAATGTCTTCCATGTTGTAATAAACAGTTTGCCATGAAACAGCTTCTCTAAATGTCTTCCATGTTGTAATAAACAGTTTGCCATGAAACAGCTTCTCTAAATGTCTTCCATGTTGTAATAAACACTTTGTCAGGACCAGCTTCTCTAAATGTCTTCCATGTTGTAATAAACAGTTTGCCATGAAACAGCTTCTCTAAATGTCTTCCATGTTGTAATAAACACTTTGTCAGGACCAGCTTCTCTAAATGTCTTCCATGTTGTAATAAACACTTTGCCATGAAACAGCTTCTCTAAATGTCTTCCATGTTGTAATAAACACTTTGCCATGAAACAGCTTCTCTAAATGTCTTCCATGTTGTAATAAACACTTTGCCATGAAACAGCTTCTCTAAATGTCTTCCATGTTGTAATAAACAGTTTGCCATGAAACAGCTTCTCTAAATGTCTTCCATGTTGTAATAAACACTTTGCCATGAAACAGCTTCTCTAAATGTCTTCCATGTTGTAATAAACACTTTGCCATGAAACAGCTTCTCTAAATGTCTTCCATGTTGTAATAAACACTTTGCCATGAAACAGCTTCTCTAAATGTCTTCCATGTTGTAATAAACACTTTGCCATGAAACAGCTTCTCTAAATGTCTTCCATGTTGTAATAAACAGTTTGCCATGAAACAGCTTCTCTAAATGTCTTCCATGTTGTAATAAACAGTTTGCCATGAAACAGCTTCTCTAAATGTCTTCCATGTTGTAATAAACAGTTTGCCATGAAACAGCTTCTCTAAATGTCTTCCATGTTGTAATAAACACTTTGTCAGGACCAGCTTCTCTAAATGTCTTCCATGTTGTAATAAACACTTTGCCATGAAACAGCTTCTCTAAATGTCTTCCATGTTGTAATAAACACTTTGCCATGAAACAGCTTCTCTAAATGTCTTCCATGTTGTAATAAACACTTTGTCAGGACCAGCTTCTCTAAATGTCTTCCATGTTGTAATAAACAGTTTGCCATGAAACAGCTTCTCTAAATGTCTTCCATGTTGTAATAAACACTTTGTCAGGACCAGCTTCTCTAAATGTCTTCCATGTTGTAATAAACAGTTTGCCATGAAACAGCTTCTCTAAATGTCTTCCATGTTGTAATAAACACTTTGTCAGGACCAGCTTCTCTAAATGTCTTCCATGTTGTAATAAACACTTTGCCATGAAACAGCTTCTCTAAATGTCTTCCATGTTGTAATAAACACTTTGCCATGAAACAGCTTCTCTAAATGTCTTCCATGTTGTAATAAACAGTTTGCCATGAAACAGCTTCTCTAAATGTCTTCCATGTTGTAATAAACACTTTGCCATGAAACAGCTTCTCTAAATGTCTTCCATGTTGTAATAAACACTTTGCCATGAAACAGCTTCTCTAAATGTCTTCCATGTTGTAATAAACACTTTGCCATGAAACAGCTTCTCTAAATGTCTTCCATGTTGTAATAAACAGTTTGCCATGAAACAGCTTCTCTAAATGTCTTCCATGTTGTAATAAACAGTTTGCCATGAAACAGCTTCTCTAAATGTCTTCCATGTTGTAATAAACACTTTGCCATGAAACAGCTTCTCTAAATGTCTTCCATGTTGTAATAAACACTTTGCCATGAAACAGCTTCTCTAAATGTCTTCCATGTTGTAATAAACACTTTGCCATGAAACAGCTTCTCTAAATGTCTTCCATGTTGTAATAAACACTTTGCCATGAAACAGCTTCTCTAAATGTCTTCCATGTTGTAATAAACACTTTGCCATGAAACAGCTTCTCTAAATGTCTTCCATGTTGTAATAAACACTTTGCCATGAAACAGCTTCTCTAAATGTCTTCCATGTTGTAATAAACAGTTTGCCATGAAACAGCTTCTCTAAATGTCTTCCATGTTGTAATAAACACTTTGCCATGAAACAGCTTCTCTAAATGTCTTCCATGTTGTAATAAACACTTTGCCATGAAACAGCTTCTCTAAATGTCTTCCATGTTGTAATAAACAGTTTGCCATGAAACAGCTTCTCTAAATGTCTTCCATGTTGTAATAAACACTTTGCCATGAAACAGCTTCTCTAAATGTCTTCCATGTTGTAATAAACAGTTTGCCATGAAACAGCTTCTCTAAATGTCTTCCATGTTGTAATAAACACTTTGCCATGAAACAGCTTCTCTAAATGTCTTCCATGTTGTAATAAACACTTTGCCATGAAACAGCTTCTCTAAATGTCTTCCATGTTGTAATAAACACTTTGCCATGAAACAGCTTCTCTAAATGTCTTCCATGTTGTAATAAACACTTTGCCATGAAACAGCTTCTCTAAATGTCTTCCATGTTGTAATAAACACTTTGCCATGAAACAGCTTCTCTAAATGTCTTCCATGTTGTAATAAACAGTTTGCCATGAAACAGCTTCTCTAAATGTCTTCCATGTTGTAATAAACAGTTTGTCATGAAACAGCTTCTCCAAAATTCTTCCATGTTGTAATAAACAGTTTGTCATGAAACAGCTTCTCTCAATGTCTTCCATGTTGTCATTTTGGGACAATGACTTACGGACGGCAGAGCGCACCCCCTCGTTCAAAGCCCATTCCTTACAACGAGCCGAGTTTTAATCTGACTGCACCACCTGTGAGGCTCGTCAGAACTCGGGCCCACGGGGGCAGAGCTGGGCTTCATTACTGTGTCGCTGGTTCTGGCCCAGTTCTCCCCTCACTCTATCTCCCTGCCTCTCTTTTCTTCGGTACCTTGCAGGCATGCCACCGAAATGAGAGCCGGCTGCCCGGTCCTCCACATCGTTCCACGGCTGCAATTTGTCATTTTTCACATGAGATGAAGCCTTTTATGAAATGAAATGAGTTTCCCTAAAATGAAGCGCCACAAAAGCTCCGTGATTAATTTGCTTGTTAGGCTATTGCAGCTGTCACCTGTGGAAGACATCTGGACAGCAGATTGACTAATGCCAGCAGTGGGGCTGGAACATGGCTCTCTCTCTCATAGCCTACCCCACAGTCAGCCTTTCAGTCGGCTTTTAAAGGCACTTCTCACTCTTTGATACAGCCTCTTTCTGAGGGGCAATTAATAAGCATTACTTGTGATTGACATGGTAATTAGTTGCATTAATGTGGCCATAAGAGGCTTTGGACTGTATGTTGGTGGGGTGGGGGTGAACTGATGTTAGGAAACTGGGAATGAGCTCTGCGACCTCACTTAAAAACTAATTGTCCATTTGATAACCATTGCTTTTTTTCGACAGTAATTTTGTCAAAAATGGCATGGCCACAGAAGAAAGTGCAATTTTAGCTTTCAGATTATGGACTTACTAATCACATGGATGATTTATGGTTAATACAATTTGGATCTGGGTTGTGATGCCTTATAAAAATGCACATTTATAACACTGCTAATGTTCTATTGTAATGGGCTCATGTGTCAGAGCACATTTGGGACGAGACTTCAGGTTTCCATATGGTGGACTAATTGTGAAAAACACACTTTGGCTTTAGAATGTGGGGCAAAAAAAATCAAGTTTGAACTTAGTTACAATTTGAAAGTCTCTCAAAGCGGTGATACACAACCATAGTAGAGACTCAACAAAAACACAAGGTGCATATTTGGATGTCGGTTTGATTAAATTTTGGACTCAGCTATACTACTTTGGAGGACTTTATTAGATATTTGTCCGCAGTTTGAAAAGTAAAAATGTATTTTAAAAAACAGAAAGTTCCAGAAAAATGTCATATAGCCATAAGACAGTGAACTGCAATGAAAATAATCTTGGACCCATTTACAAAAGAAAGAGTCTGGAACATGATTAAATTTTTCCTAAATGTATTATTGCTCTTTTTACCTTTAAAATTCCCGAAAGATGTGCTATTTATAAGACTGAGCTGAATACAGCATCTCAGAATGAAGAAGTCTTTTGGATGAAAAATGAAACATTTCTACTTTTTTTTCTGTTTGTTCTGTCTTTTGAATATCCAGAGGACCAGACAACTTTTTAGATGTTTCTACCTGGATTATTGAGCATGCATCTTGATAGCTTTGTGTAGTAGAGTGCTGTAGGAATGGGTAAAGGAGGCACAGGTTGTATTGTAAAGCCCTTTGAGTGGCTTTATAAGATAGAAAGGAGCTGTCCATTTACTATTTACCATTTTCCTGCCATAAAATTCTCTTCCCTTTTGATATTAGATTCTAATAGACCATTTTCAGTCCATCCAGTTGTTGAGAAGAACACTTCTTCTTCTTCTTCTTCTTCTTCTTCTTTATTTTTCAACTGCTCTCTTCTTCAGGGATCACCACAGAAAACTAACTCACACCAAGACTTGGCAACTGTTTTTACACCAGATGTACTTCCTGTTGCAACCACAGACACCGAACTACCACAACCCTCTGCTTGGAGCAGAGCGCTGCCATCTAGGACGCCCGGGGGAGCAGATGGTGGGGGTTCAGGGCCTTGCTCAAGGGCCCAGAGTGGGTCAAATGATGGTGGAGGCAGGTGTGGGCGCTTCTTGTTGCCCACATTTTGATGTTGTCACTCTGGGGAGTAGGACGAGTGACCTTCAAATCACTCTCTAGCCTCAGGGCTACATATATCACCCCCCCCCCCCCACACACACACACACACACACACACCCTTGTTGAGAGGAACACTTACAAAATTAAATTGAATTTAAATAACTTTGATCAAAATTTGCTAAAGTTGCTGCCTGCAGAGCTGAATCTTTGTCTTGTACCATTGATCCTGACGGGCTCCATTTGTTTGTACATTTTAATTAATGTAGCTCAAATCTCTGGGGAGTGGTGGTGCAGAGGCTAGAGAAGGTGGGCCTGCGATAGGAAGGTCGCCGCCGGTTCAACGCCCTGCACTGACAACATTAAAATGTGGGTGGGGAAGGTGAAACATCCACACCAGCCTCCATCCTCATTCGCTCCACTCTGGGCCCTTGAGCAAGGCCTTTGAGGGCGGCCGTGGTGTAGTGGTAATGGCAGTCGACCCCTGATCGGAAGGTTGGAGGTTCGAATCCCGCATCCGCCCACCATGTGTCGTTGTGTCCCTGGGCAAGACACTTAACCCCGAGTTGCTCCCGGTAGGTCTGGATGGCGCCTTGCAAGGCAGGCTACCACTACCGGTGTATGAATGTCTGAATGAATGGGTGGATGGCTGGTATTGTAAAGCGCTTTGGGGCTCCTCACTGGGGGCTGGAAAGCGCTATACAGGAAACCCCCGACCTACGAACCCACCGACCTGCGAACCACGGGACCTACGAACGAGCCAAAGTAGAAGAATACCATCGACGTACGGCAGAAAAAAGTGACATACGAACGAGCCAAGTTAAAAATATATAATCGACGTACGGCAGAAAAAATGTGACCTACGAACGAACCAAGTTAAAAATATATAATCGAGCTACAGCACACGACCTACGAACGAGCCCCATTACAGGTATATAATCGAGCTACGGCGAAACTGCGTCACAAAACGGCAATCGGCGAGGTGGGGGAGGGGATCGCCTTTGGCTGTTGCTGGTTGGGCATGGGCGTGACACTGCGCATGGCAGTGGAAAAGTACCGCCAGCGAGAGGGGGGGGCTGGGCTTTCTGGCGGATGTACACACAGCCGCAGTGCAGCTGGCGGCGGAGGGATCCGTACAGGTAAAGCGGTAACTATTTAAAGGGCTGCGGCCATTTTGTGCCTCGTGGTTTTCTACGGTGATTGATGGTAGAAGACAGTTACGAACAACAGCGAACACGAACAAAGAACACGAACGAAGAACACGAGAAAAAAAAAAGTACGAAGAACCTACGAGCAGGTACAGTACATTTACAGTAAATTTATATCAGTTTTAGACTAAAGCCAACGTTAGCACACGTTAGAATTAATTTAATTTGTGCTCTTAGGAGTTAGCACGTTAGCTAATTGTCGACGACGACGAACGAGTTGTCCACGGGTCATCGAACGGGCAGGTAGGCCCAGTACTAAATGAAAAAATATTTTTAGACGAAAGCAAACGTCAGCATTCATTTTTGAACGTTAGCATTAATTTTAATTTGTGCTCTTAGGAGTTAGCACGTTAGCTAATTGTGACGAGAACGACAGGAGTTGTCCACGGGTCATCGAACGGGCAGGTACGGTCCAGTACTAAATGAAAAAATATTTTTAGACGAAAGCAAACGTCAGCATTCATTTTTGAACGTTAGCATTAATTTTAATTTTTGCTCCTTAGGAATTAGGACCTTAGCAATGGCTCCGAAGAGACCTGCAAAGTCCGCGGACGCGGCACAGGGGAAAAAACCTCGTCGTACCATTACGCTGGAGACGAAGGCAAAAATTATAAAAATGGCAGATCAGGGCATGACTCCCTCTAAAATTGGAGATGCGCTAGGGTTGCCGAGGTCAACTGTGGGGACAATAATGGCGGACAAAGAACGCATTTTGCAGCAGGTGCGTGCTTCAGCCCCCATGAAGTCCACCATAATTACAAAGCAAAGGACGGGGAGAATAGTCGAGATGGAAAGGTTGCTTGTCCTCTGGCTGGAGGACAACACACAGCGCAGAATCCCAGTTGGGATGTCTGTGATCTGTGAAAAGGCAAAGAGGATTTATGACAGGCTGCAGGAACTAGGGGTGACTGGGGTAGGTGCAGGGGAGCAGGGGGGTGCGGGGGGGCAGGGGGCTGCACAGAGCGATCCGGGTGAAGGGACGTCCTCCCAGAGCGATCCGGGTGAAGGGACGTCCTCCCAGAGCGATCTGGGTGAAGGGACGTCCTCCCAGAGCGATCCGGGTGAAGGGACGTCCTCCCAAAGCGCTGGAGGAGGGACTTCGAGCAGCACATCAGGGGAGTTTAATGCCTCCAAAGGATGGTTCGATCGGTTTAGGAAGAGAAACAACTTCCACAACATCAGAGTGCAGGGTGAGCACTTTAATTTCTCATTTTTCTTTTTTAATACTGTAAATGCATACAGTACAGGTAGTCCTCGACTAACGAATATATATATTTTTTTTTTCATTTTATTACAGTGTGTTACAACAGCTTAACCATGTCATTTTGTGTGCATTTAAACAGGAGAGGCAGCAAGCGCTGACCACGAGGCAGCTCAGGCATTCCCAGCAGAACTGGCTGAGATCATCAGGGATGGCGGGTACACTGCGCAGCAAGTGTTCAATGTGGATGAGACAGGGCTGTTCTGGAAGCGTTTGCCAGACAGGACGTACATCAGCAAGGAAGAACGAACCGCACCCGGCCACAAGGTCGGCAAGGAGCGTTTGACCTTGCTGGTGGGGGGCAATGCTGCGGGTGACTGCAAACTCAAGCCGTTGTTGGTGTACCAATTTAATAAACCCAGGGCCTTCAAAGATGTTGATAAATCATCGCTTCCTGTTTTTTGGGCGTCAAATAAAAAGGCTTGGGTGACGCTGGAAGTTTTTACAAATTGGTTCACCAAGAACTTTGTTCCGCAAGTGAAGCGTTTTTGCACTGACCACAGCATTCCCTTTAAAATCCTCCTGATCTTGGACAACGCTCCAGGACACCCCCCTGGTCTCACCACTAGGAACAAAGATGTTAAGGTGGTGTACCTGCCTCCCAACACCACCTCATTGATCCAGCCAATGGACCAGGGGGTTATTAGTACGTTTAAGGCGTACTACCTACAAAGAGTAATCCGTGCTGCTTTGGAGGCTACGGAGAACTCTCAGACCCTTACGCTGAAAGACTTCTGGCGTAAGTTCAACATCCATGATGCTGTGCTGAACATTGGCATCGCCTGGCATCGTGTAACTCGACAGAACATGTGCGGAGTCTGGAAGAAGCTCTGTCCAGAGCTTGTTCAGGAGGTACACGATGCCCAGGAGGTGGACCGTGTAATAGAGGATGTTGTGAGGATGGGCAGGTCACTGGAGCTCGACATGGACCAGGACGATGTCCAACACCTTCTCAGTTCATCTGGAGAGGATCTGTCCCCAGACGACCTGATTAGTCTGGACAGGCACGTCCCGGATGAGGAGGTGGAGGAGGAGGTGGAGGTCATTCCTCCAACCTTCACGAAGCAGGAGTTGGTGCTGGCGTTCAAGGACCTCGACAACTTCCTGGCGAGGATTGAGAAGCAGGACGTGGACTGTGAGAGGTTCGCCAAGGTCCGTCGGGGTGTCCTCAATGAAGTTGCGTGTTACCAGCAGATCCTGGAGGACAAAAAACTTGAAAAGGTGCAGAGCAGCATGCTCAATTATTTTCAAAGAGTCACAGCACCGCCTCCAGGATCTGCTGGTGCACCAGCTGAAAGGCCGTCCAGTCCTCCTGCAGCAAGCCAGGAGGAGGCCTTGGACATCCCAGCGGACGAGCGGCCATCCAGTCCTACTGCAGCAAGCCAGGAGGAAGCCATGGACAGCCAACCATCTCCCCAGTGAAACACGCCGCCCCCCCCCGCTCCCTCCCTCCAGGTACAGCACGTACTGTAATGAAATGTTATTTTTTTTTTGGAGTTGTCATGTTACACAAATTAATGTCATCTGTCTCTGCTTATGTTCACAGCCTTCCTCCTCCTCCCCCTCCTCTTCACCAACTCCACCATCCCATCACTGACCTGCCCACCCTCACATCCCAGCACAGCAACGTCAGAAAGGTACAGCAAAGACATGTTAATTTATTTTCTCTTTTTTTTAAATTACATCTACACCTACTGTAATCATCACCTCTCTCTCGACAGCCTCCAAAGCGGCACGTCCCCCTGGTCCATCCACACACCTGCTACGCACCACACCACACACGTAAGGAGAAGTTGTTGTTGTCTGTGTTGTTGTTATCAGCAGGTGTTCACGTCTGTGTGTGTTTGTGTTTCAACAGATCCACTTGCTGTTTCGCCTCATGGAACAGCGTCGGGTACCACGTACCCGTGCTCCTGCTGCTCTGCCTCCAGCCTCCAGCCTCCTGCACCTCCTCCAGCCTCCTCCCTGTGCTCCTGCTCCACACATGCACCACACACGTAAGGAGAAGTTGTTGTTGTTGTCTGTGTTGTTGTTATGTGCAGGTGTTGACTTCTGTGTGTGTTTGTGTTTCAACAGCTCGTCTGCGTGCTGATCCACATCATGGATGAGCCTAGGGTGCTACGTACACCTGCTGCCTGTCCTCCTGCCTCCAGCCTCCTGCCTGTCCTCCTGCCTGTCCTCCAGCCTGTCCTCCACACATGCACCACACACGTAAGGAGAAGTTGTGTGTTTTTCATGTTTTCTTAACAAGTGATTTTCCAGCTGTAACTGCACATTTTCATGTTTGTGTTCATTCTTACACAGATCACATGTTGCACGTTCTACATGAATGGATGTCCTGCAACACTGTGTTCCTGGACGTCTGTTCCTCCTGCCTCTGGTGTCCTGCATGTTGCCTCCATCCATCACCATTGTGTCCTTCTACTCTTAAATGACTGCTGTCAAAACAGAAAAACTTCATGTGATGCACAGACCTGCTCACATCAGGACAATTGCACATCAGGACAACACACCTGAACTGACACATGCCTGAACTTACAGCTGGCCTAAAATGCTCCCAACATTCATTGTTGAGCAATGGCTCAGCAGTTCCATCAGATGCAGGTTTGATCATGAGAACAACATCTGTCTACCTACACTTCGGTCAAAGTAAGACAATTTTGATTCATTTTTCTGCTGCTTCTCGCTTTTTCTGAGTTCATGGACTTCTTTCTCATGCACATGGACACTCATCAACGCAACGTGCTCATGTGTGATTGCTGACATCATTTTGCTGATGTGGCTCTCTGATTTGCTGCTGTTTTGCTGTGAAAAGCTGCACTTTGACAAGTGTTCATGTGTGATTGTTGACAACATTTTGCTGATGGGAATCCCTGGTTTCCTGCAGGTTTGATGTGAAAAGCTGCACTTTGACAAGTGCTCATGTGTGATTGTTGACAACATTTTGCTGATGGGAATCCCTGGTTTCCTGCAGGTTTGATGTGAAAAGCTGCACTTTGACAAGTGCTCATGTGTGATTGTTGACAACATTTTGCTGATGGGAATCCCTGGTTTGCTGCAGGTTTGATGTGAAAAGCTGCACTTTGACAAGTGCTCATGTGTGATTGTTGACAACATTTTGCTGATGGGAATCCCTGGTTTGCTGCAGGTTTGATGTGAAAAGCTGCACTTTGACAAGTGCTCATGTGTGATTGTTGACATAATTTTGCTGATGGGAATCCCTGGTTTGCTGCAGGTTTGATGTGAAAAGCTGCACTTTTCAGAAGTGCTCATGTGTGATTGTTGACATAATTTTGCTGATGAGATTTCCTGCTGATTTGCTGCAGTTCTGATGTGAAGTTACTGATGTACAGGTGTTTATGGATGCATGTGTGGTGTAATTGTTTAGATAAGTGCTTGTA
>JBBPBX010090687.1:0-14069 GCA_038048925.1 Garcialebias charrua
GTTGGTATTGTAGGAAATATTTATTATCAATGCCATATTGTATTATTAATTTATTAAATGGAATAAAGTCTATACCCTCAAATATGTGATCCAGACATTCAATACCTTTCATTCTCCAACCTGAGAAATTTAACATACTATTTTCTTGTTGAATGTCAGGATTGTTCCAGAGAGGTGTATGTCTGCATGGGAGTAGTGAAGACTTTGTCATTTTCAGATACTCCCACCATGCTGTCAGAGATGAGCAAATATTGATGCTCTTAAAGCAGACATGTCTTTTTAAATCTGTACTGATAAATGGTAGATCTGAAATCCTAATATTATTACATAAAGTTTGTTCTATATCTATCCAAGTTTCATCTAGTGCGTTCGGTTTTAACCACTTTGATATATATTGTAACCTGTTGGCTAAATAGTAGTAATAAAAGTTTGGAAGTTCTAATCCTCCGGTATCTTTAGATTTCTGTAATGTTTTTAAACTAATACGTGGAGTTTTATTTTTCCAAAGGAATTTAGATATAGAAGAGTCCAGGGACTTAAACCATTCAGTTGAAGGTTTATTTGGAATCATTGAGAATAAATAATTTATTCTCGGCAGCACCATCATTTTTACTGAGGCAACTCTTCCCATAAGTGATATGGGTAGAGATCTCCATCTAGTAAGATCGTCTTCAATCTTTAATAATGGGATATGATTTAATTTTATTAAATCCTCCAATTTAGGAGAGATATTAACACCTAAATATTTAATGTTACCTGATTGTAGTCTTTCATTAAGAGAATTATTAAACACGCAATTTATTGGAAGAACTGTAGATTTTGTCCAGTTTATAGAATAATCAGAAACTTTTGAAAATGAGTTTATTAATTTAATAACATTTGATATTGAGTTTCCTGAGTTCTCAAGAAAAAGCAAAACATCGTCAGCATAAAGACTAATTTTATGTTCTATGTTTCTACCCTTTATGCCTTTAATATCAACACTTTGCCTTATTGCTGCTGCTAAGGGTTCAATAAAAATAGCAAATAATGCTGGTGAAAGTGGGCAACCTTGCCTGGTGCCCCTCTGTAAACAGAAGCTTGAAGATAATTGATTATTTGTCCTGACGCACGCTGTTGGTGAACTATATAATATTTTTAACCAGTTAATGAAGTAATTCCCAAATCCAAATTTATTTAAGGTAGCAAATAAGAAATTCCAATTTACTCTATCGAATGCTTTTTCAGCATCTAAAGAAAAAATAGCTGTTTCAATATTTTTAAAATACGAATATTCTATTACATTATATAATCTTCGTGTATTTGTGTTTGAGTGTCTTCCTTTTATAAATCCGGTTTGGTCTGGATGTATAATAACAGGAGTTATCTTCTCTAGTCTTTTAGATAAGACTTTACAAATTATTTTAACATCAACATTAATAAGAGAGATTGGACGATAACTGGTAGGTAATACTGGATCTTTGCCTGGTTTTAATAAGAGACTAATGTTGGCTGAATTCATATGTGTTGGTAGCCTGCCATTTTCTTCTGACTCAAGTAGCACTCTATAAAATATGGGTTCCAGTATATCCCAGAATTTTTTATAGAATTCTACTGGATATCCATCAGGACCTGGAGATTTCTTATTAGGCATGCTTTTAATTGCTTCATGGAGCTCATCTGATGTTAATGGTGAGTCTAGTTTTGTTGATTGACTAACATCTAGTTTTGGAAGTGTTACTCTCTCTAAGAATTCATTAATATCCACATTAGATGGATTTATTTGTGGAGTGTATAGAGTTTTATAGAAATCTTTAAAAACATCGTTTACTTTTCCCTCATCATGAATTATATTTCCATGTTTATCTTTAATACCATATATTGATGTTTTTTCTTTATTTATTTTGAGTTGATTAGCTAAAAAGCTCCCTGATTTGTTACCGTATTCAAAATTATCTAATCTAAGTCTTTGTATCAAAAATTTATTTTTCTTATCAATAAATTCATTTAGTTGTAATTTTAATTTGCGTAGCTTTTGCTGTGTTTCCTCTCCTTGTAAACCTTCTAATAATTTGATTGATTTCTCTAATTCCTCAATACGTTTATTTTCTTTTTTCTTTTTATTTGTTGAATAGGATATTATTTTACCTCTCATAACTGTTTTCCCAGCCTCCCAAAGTGTACATGCTGATGTTCCTGGCAAATCATTAAACTCTAAATATGATGCCCATTCTGTTTTAAAATATTGCAAAAATTCTTCTTCTTGAAGCAGTGATGTATTTAATCTCCAATTTATATTTTTTCTAGTTTCTTTTTTATAATCTAAATTTAGAGTAACTGGTGCATGATCGCTGACAGCAATAGGGTGTATCTTAGTGTCTGAAATGTTGGTCAGTAATGAATTGCTTACTATGAAATAATCTAGACGAGAATATGAATGATGCACATGTGAAAAGAAAGAATATTCTTTGCTATCAGGGTGAAAAGTACGCCATGCATCGCAGAGTCCATAATCATTCATATACTGTTTAACTATATTTATAGATTGCCAACTGCGTTGAGTTCCCACTGTATTCAGTCTGTCTATTTTGTCATTGAAACCAAAGTTGAGATCACCTCCCATTACCAGTGAAGAATCCATGTGTTTTGATAGAGTGGAAAAAAAGTCATGAAAAAAAGAAGCGTCGTCTACATTCGGCCCATATATGCTAACTATACAATAATTTTGTCTAAATATAGATAATTTTAATATTATATATCTACCGTGTGGGTCTATAACCTGATCTAATACTGTGAAGTTAACATTTTTATGTATAAAAATTGCTACCCCTCTTTGTCTTGAATTATAGCAGGCTGAGAATACATTAGGAAACTCTGAAGATTTTAGCTCATCCACAGTTGAGGCCAATTTATGAATTTCTTGGAGTAATACAACATCTGCCTTTAATCTTTTAATCTTGTTAAAAATCCTATATTTTTTAAGTTGGCTACCTGCTCCATTAATATTCCATGTGACAAACCTTAAAGTGCCCATACTTGTGATTGTGAGAATATAGATAAACCACACCCATTATAACAAATATATATATATAAAAAAAACACAGTTACAAACATAATCAGTGAGAGTTGACTATTTATCATTAAGAAATAAGCTAAGTATTGTTCTAGAATATACATCATGGATGTGTTTCTTTATGAGGTACATGTGTGAATTGGCATGAGTGTATATCTTCCCTTGTGCTTGCGTGCTAACAAATGATATAGAGAGGTCAAAAGAAACAGACAAACAAGATAAAATTAAAAGAAAAACAAACAAGCAAAAAACAACAACAAAATCAAACAATAACCACTGTGACATTTACCTTCACCAGTGCAGACACCGAGCTGTGCTTTAAATTTTATTTACAAATACCAATTAATTCACCTCCAGTGTAACAAGCATTCAACCAGGACGTTCAACTAAACCCCCCACGGGCCATCATCAAAAGCCAATCGCTCATGAGTTATTTATCAGTACTTCTTATCAATAAATATCTATGTTTTATGAAAAAAAAAAATTTTATATTTTTATTTCTAATTGTTCCCATTGATGGACCACTTAGTTCACCAGTGGGCCAGACTTGGCCCGCGGGCCGCATGTTGAACAGCCCTGCTCCAAACCTACCTGCCGACCAACCATATACTAACCTGCTGTTCATCTAATAGAGCCACGGAGTGACGTCTGGCTCCCTGTATAACTGGCCATTAACATACAGCCTGTCAACAGATACAGAAGCCCTGGCTCCTTCAGAAATAAATTTCTTCCTGATAGGAAACAGAACGCGTCGTCTGTCTAATATTTCTTTTGGAAATTGATCATTAACACTATAGTCCGTCCCCCTCAGTTCTCTGCCCTGTCTGATAACCTGCATTTTTTGTTTGTAATGCTGGAATTTCACCACCATTGCCCTTGAACGCGAGTTAGCTGATCGTCTAGCTCCGATCCTGTGAACTCGATCGAAAGTGATTGATCTTACCGTCTCGCTCGGGAGTTTCAGCTGTTGTTCAATGAAGTTACGAACTGTAACTTCAGCGTCCTCTCCTTCCCGCTCCGGTATCCCAGAAAAAACAAGATTATCTCTCATACTTCTGCTCTGTAGATCCAGGATGGACTCTTTGTATTTCCTGCTTTCACCGGACATCCGCGTCACCTGCTCTGTTAGATCTTTCACCTCGCCCCGCAGCGCTTGATTCTCTGCAGCGAGTGACGTCACTTGGGCTTGACTAAACTCCAAGGATTCTCTGAGTTTTTCAAATTCTTTGTGCAGAACTTCTACTAAAAAAAGTCTAGCATCAAAACTAGATAGTTTTTTATCAATTGATTCTAATATCTCTGTAAAACTCTTCTCTGGGGACCCGGATGCGCCCGGAGAACTCTCTGAACGCGTGCGCTTAGATGTTTGTGCGGGCGTGGTGTTTTCTTTTGTCTTACCCATTACGAAACTGTCAAAACACTGGTCCAGAAAATTCTCCAAGTCACTCACCGTCTCCTCATCCAGATTTTTGAATCAACAGGCAGAGGTTAATATGAACAGTTTTTTTTTTTTAAATGTATTTAAAAAAAAATACACAAATGTTTAATCAAAACATTAAATGTTGATTTTATTTAATATATTTTGGTTTGTCTTACCTGAATTCAATCACATTTATTTGCATTTAATTGGCTTACCTGTCTCCTGCCATGTAAAATGCAGAACAGCTCTCACCTGTCCTCAACCTCAGCCTCTCATCACCAGGTGCAAAAAAAGTGTTTCTCAGCAGGCTTCTGGTCTTTCAGCAGACTTGCAGCCAACACAAACACAACAATGATGTTTATAAAAACTCTCACCCCTCAGGGTACATAACAAAGGGTGTGTGTGTATTGTGGCCAGGTATCTCCACTTTGGTTTTGTTTGCACAAAGGACATTTAGAAAGCTGGTGTTTTGTTAGCTACAAGTCCAAGAGGTGGTGACACCTTTTATTTAGAAAAAAAAACTATGGTTTAAAGTGTCAATGGTTAACTAAATAAATTAAATGTAAACTGAACAACTCAAGAACTGATAAAGAGGCAAGAACAAAAAAGTATTGAATCAAACAAACATGAGCTTAAAATGGTATTTAATGTATTTATCTCCCAGACAGCTCTTGTGTGAGTGAATGTCCTGCTGGTACGTACCCCACCAGGCAGGAAGCTGATGGGCAGCAACTGGGGTTCTGTTTGCCTTGTGACCATGTCTGTTCCACTTGCACTGGGCCATCACCTCGAGACTGCCTGACGTGTTCTCCAGGATACCTGCGACTCCTTCAGCTCTGTGTCATCCACTGTCCCACAGGGTACAAAACTGTCAATTCTATTCACTTCAATTTATTTATATTGCACCAATTCACAATAAATGTTGTACAAAACATTCACATTTAAAATGCATTAGTGAATGTTTTGTAAGGAAGTCAGCAGATTGTGTTAAATCTCTACTTCATGGCAACCTGAGAAAGCATACAGATAAACGTGGAAAGGGAAAACCACAATTGACAGGAATAAACCTTCAGCAGAACAGGGCTCAGGATAGACAGCCATCTGTTTCGACTGGCTGGGGAAAGACGACACAGGAAACCAGTACAGATGCAAAATGGCTGGTCCAGGTGTATTGTCTATAGCGAGAAAGACAAAGAAACGCATGTTAATAATGGAAATAATTCCAAATACAAACAAGAACATTAGAGTGAGAAAGATAGCAGCAGCATGAGGAAATGTCAGTTTCTCCACCAGCAATCTAAGCCTATAGCAGCATAACTATAGGATAGCTTAGGAAACCCAAGCTAACCTGAATTATTATGAAAAATGGAAGCTCTTAAGCCCAGTCCTAAAAGTAGGCAAGCCATCATTCATTCATTCAACCTTTATTTAGACAGGTTAATCCCATTGAGCCTTGAGGACTCATTTACAAGAGAGACCTGGTTTCTACAAAGAATGATGACAACAATGGACAACAGCGACAACAATAGACAATCATAAAAGAGGCATACATGTTTTGTTTTTAAACGTTAAAATAAGATGTCAAAAAGGAAGCAAAAACAGCTTGATTATAAGGCAAATTTAGAAAAATAAAAACAGCAACATGTCTGCAATAGTTCTTGTCAGGAGTCCAACAGATTCTTAAAGCCATTTAGAGAGGTCAAGGTTGAGAGCTTCAGATCTTTTTGTAAGATATTCCAGGAAACGGGAGCGGAGTAGGAGAAGGCCCTTTTGCCAAGTTCAGTTCTTGCCGAGGGAACACTGCAGGTAATCATGTAGCTGCACTCACGCAGAGACATGTACTGTAGGAGGAGATGTAGGAAGGCAGCAGACCAAGAAGTGATTTAAAGATGAAAATCAGCCTCACAGACAGAGACTGGAAGTTGGTTCCACAAAGAGGGAGTTTGATAACTGAAAGCTCTGTCTTCCATTCAACTTACGGAAACACAAGTAAACCTGCAGTCTACGAGTGAAGTGCTCTGAGTGCTCATGGATCAGCTTCCATTTTGTATAAGCTTCACCCTTTAAGGCTTTCGCTAGTGGGTATATCCCTCCGAGTTCAGCGCACACTGAAAACTTTAGTCCATGCCCACCTGCTGTGGGTGGGCCCCACTGGTCGTATAAATTACGGCAAGACCGGACAATCAGCTCCCAATTTCATTCATCCAGCAAGCACTGAAGAAGACGATGTCCAGCACCAACACCATCCGAGTATGCCCGTCCTGCCAGGTCGGCTACATTTTGAGCTTTGACCAGCATGACATCTGTGAAAGATTCCTGGGTCCCTGCCATGCTGAGCTCGCAAGCACCTGCCGCCCCTGTGAACTCCCTCCCGGGGAGAAGCAGAGACGTGCAGCCTTGTTAAAGGCTATCAAAGACGACGAGTTTCACGTGGTGGATCGATACTCGCTGGACGACGCGATCGCCTTTTTTAATGAGCCGGGTGAATCGGATAGTTCAGCCGGCAAAGGTGATAATGGCAGCAGCCCTGCTGCCTCTACCTCCTGGAGAGCGTGGTGACGGAAGAGGGGCAGCCAAGCGGAAGCTTGACGCCTTTTGCTCTTCCCAGGTCAGCAACCACCTCGCTCCCGACCATTGGTGCCCTCCTCCTGGAATTGCCCGCCATTATCCAGGAGGCTTAGGATACGAAGGGCCTTTCTGTCCCTCCCCTTCCACCACCCGGATCGGATGATCTGGCGGGAAGGTTTGGTTACACCGCGGCCCGCCGCCCTGAACCCATCTGGCTTCGTTTTCCAGCTGTGACATTACACTGGAACGAGGCTACAATTGGGCCCGGCAAATTAAAAGCTCCTGTCTCCACCTTCGCCCCCTTCACCAGAGTGGAGGGGTTTACCGAGCGGAGGTTTCCCTTGGTTCCCCTTGGTTCCCTCCCTGGAGCCAAGCCTTGCGGAGGTGTTTGGGACAAAAGCTCCCAGGATGGACGAGCAACTAGTCCCTCCAGGGAAGCATGATCAAATGACCATTCAGCTCTCAAACAGAGCTCACCAATGCTCATTTCAGGCAGCGACGGCAAACAACAACATCGCCCTGCTGGCCTTCAGCATCTTGAAGAGGCTGGAGGAAGCAGACCTGCCGGAGGAGACAAAGAGCTCTCTGTGCAAGGCCGCCGACGTGATTTTGAACCTCTGCGCCACGGCCATGGTCTGCCTTTCCCGCACCGCCACTTGGATGACAATGATCCAGAGGACCACCTGACTCCGCCTCGCTCTATCCATGCCTGAGAGGCTGCAGAAAGACATGCTGGAAGGCCCGATCACGTCAGATGCGCAGTTTGGGGCAAATTTCAAGAACCTGCTTGAAAAATCGCAGAGGAGCGAGGAGGTCTCAGAGACGGTTCGCCACCTGATGACATCACAGTCCTCCTCCCGCCGTCCCACCGGTTGGAGGGACCGCCATGGCCAGCGACAACAGCAGAGGTGCTCCACAGTTGCAGCCCCCCGCTTTGCTCCTCTGCCACCCCCCCTCCCCCAGCAAAGAACAGCCAAACCCGGCGCGTCAGCCAGCTGCGTCTCAGCGTTTCTCCAGAGGCTGTCAGTAGGCGCAGCCCTAGAACAGCCAGCATCAGGATCCACGGAGGAGGCAGCCCAAGAAATGACTCCTTGGGGGGAAGTATGTTTTCCAGATGTACGTTTTGAACTAGAACAAAAACATCTCTCAGAGAGTAAACCCTCATCTGCTTCCAGCCTGCCTGTCAGATCAGCTGATCTTACAGCGGCCTCTGCATCACACATTTCCCACACAAAACGAGTCGGCCTCCTCTAAACAGCTGTTTAAGAGGTACTGCAGCTCGAAAAATGTCACTCAACACGTTCTTGTCATATCAGCTAAAACTGATGCTGCTCAGTAGATTGAGTCTGGGAAAACCCCTCGCTCTCTGCCAAAGCCGGTGTTCAGTGGTGGGCACAGACCGCTAGAGAGCGCTAAAGCGCTAATCCGCTTACAGTGGACCTAAACTTTTTGTCAGCGTTTTTGTGGTTTGACTAACTTTTATAATTCATAAGCGGATTTGTGCTATTTTTATTTAAAATGCAGTACCGCTAATAACTAATTATCTATCAGTAAAAACCAATAAACTTATTTACAAGCTCTTATGCTGGCTCCGTAGCTGCTTGTTTTACCTTTTTCCCCTCCCTCACCGTAAAGAGCAGAGAGGAGGGAGGGTTGGAGGGGGAGGGAGCAGAGCGGAGAACAGACTCGGATCTACCATGTGCCTGGGGATCCCATTTCAGCAGGGGCCCCGGCCCCGCCCCGGCCAGTCACCTACATCCCTAACATTGATCCTGCTTGTTAATGTACATTTAACATAAAAATAATTATAGTTACGATGAAAACGATCATTAAATACGCAATACAAAAACCGGTCGATTTCTTTATCCCCCTACTAAAAATGGACTATTCCATCTTGACATCTTCCGGGTCAGAGGTGAACTCGGAGGCTAATTCTGTGGCTAGCTGATTGTGCTGGGTTTCTTGGATAAATCCGCAGAGAACCCCGCTGTTTCAAGCCAAATTAACGCGGCCGGAGGATTTTATTGTGTGTTTTGTGTCGACCACTCGACGGTGAGTCGTTAGTTTTATGTATTTTAGTTACTTTTCATTAAATCTGTTGACTACCTATAGAATGTTGACATCTTCCGGGTCAGAGGTGAACTGGACGCTAACTCTGTGTCTAGCTGGTTGGTTGTGCTGGGTTACTAATGGATAAATCCGCAGAGAACCCCGCTGTTTCAAGCCAAATTAACGTGGCCGGAGGATTTTATTGTGTGTTTTGTGTCGACCACTCGACGGTGAGTCGTTAGTTTTATGTATTTGGGTTACTTTTATGTATAAATGCGGTGGCGACACACCCGTGTATTTGAGATTTAAAAGTGGTTTTAGGGATTAAAAGATCATTCTCTTTTTTGTTAATTTTGTGGCCGAATAGAATATATGTACGTAAAGTATTAAATAAATCCTTTGATTTTTGTAATTTCATCCTTTTAGGATCATTTTAGTTACTTTTCAGTTGGCAGTGTAGTGCAAATATTGCATAACGCTGCCGGCTACCAATTGTCGAATATAAATAGCGGATTAGATTAGCTTCCCCTAATTTTCATAAGACATTTGTGCTTTTGAAATTGTGGACCTAAAAAAATTAATAAGCGTTTTAGAAATTGTGGAACTAATTTTTTGATTAGCGTTACCCACCACTGCCGGTGTTAATTCCTACTGCTCTTGCTCGTTCACCGCACAGCAGGAGAAAACGTGTCACACCACAACAACAGCTTCAGCCTCCTCTGAAGCGGCGTCTCACTCACAAAAGTGCTGACACTCCTCATCAGTGCACACGGCTCACCTCAGTTCTGACTTGAGCCTGTAACCTGAGCGCAGCAGGAGGAAACGTGTTGCACCACGACAGCAGCATGAGCCCCCTCTGAAGCGGCGTGCCATTCACAAAAGTGTTGACGTTCCCTCTCAGTGCACGCCAGCTCACCTCAGTTCTGACGTGAGCCTGCAGCCTGAGCGTAGCACAGAGGCGTACAGACAACCCTTTTGGTCTGAGCCCCTGTTAAATAAACTTTTGAATAACGAGGCAAGGCTGTTCAAACGAAGTTTCAAGTTTATAAGATTTAATAAATCTTGCAAGATTTGAGAACAGAATGATACAGGCACGAAGCTGTCTGGCTCTGCTCTGAATTCAGAGGGTAACACAGCAGGGTTAAAAACCTTCGTAAAGGAGGGGCTAGTTTGGGGGGGTTGAAGGAGGAACAGGATGGAACCATGGGTGGAACAAGGAAGTTCTTTCTTATCACAAAGTGGAAACTCCTGATAACAAGTAGAAAATGAACATTTCAGCAAATGGAAAATGGCTCTCAGCATTTTCTTACAATGCAACAGTGTTTTTAGACTAACACGAGGAGATCACAAGTTTGGTCAGCAGACAAAATGAAGAACAGGACATTATATGAGGAACAATGGTTGGTTTCACACAGATGGTCACAAGATAAACAGAGTCAGCAGAACTAGGTGGTCACAAGATGCACAGAGTCATTTGGAGTGCATGAACACTGAATATGAGGTGAAAAGTTTAATGCATGAGTTTAATCGTGTTTAATACCTGAGAATGTATGATTCACTTAACAATTCCCTCCTTTTGTTCCGTCAGGAACAACTAAGATAATACAATTCACAACAACAACAACAAAATCAACATTTTTAATGCAAACAAAACCAAAATCAAAAGTAATAATCAATTTCAAGAAAATCACAGTGTTATTAAATCACATGTTATGCCTCCCCAGGCCTAACTGGATGATGTGAACTTGTGCAGGAAAACCCCGGTGGCAACGATGTAGAGGTGCTTGAGGGAAAAAGCTGCACAACACCCTGGCCCCACAGCGGCGACCAAATCTGGTGTCCATATCATCCTTACATTCAGTTGATCTATAAAAGAAGAAAAAAGTATGAGACTCTCAAAATAAAACATCAAATTACATGTGTCTAATAGACTTTCCATGCAACCATCATTAACTAGAGATAGAATTAGCAAGTAGCTGTTTTTGTGCAGGGTAAAGACCTGCAAGTAATGTGGCAAGCAACAGTCATATTCAAAAACAATTGAATACAGAAATCTTTTAGGATTAAAGTACAAAAGAGAATAAATGAACAAATGATATGTAATTTAATCAGGATAAAACATAATTAAGTAAAAGTCAGCAAATAAAAGTCAAATCAACATCAATAAAACAAAAAGAAAACAAACATTAAAGAGACACGTCTCTTTTAATTCAAAAAGTGGTAGCCGTGATATACATGAGCCTCTGGGCGCTGTCTGAAAGCACAAATTTGTACTATGCTTACTACGAAATCTAAAAACTCTAAACGAGACCGGTTCGGCTCGGTTGTAAAGTTTATTACCCGTGATTGTACATCATAATCAATAGTGAAAACGTCGTCTAAGTGGTCCATGTCTATAGTTAAGGTAGTTCGGTCCGCTCGAGCAATAAGTGTGATTTTCATGGTTTACTCTAATGGATATATTTCAAACTCGGTGATACAGTCTTCCAGGGTGCAGGCGTCGACATAAGTAGTCAGATCAGAATCGGGAAGAGGGGAAATGCTTGCATGTTCTGAAACGGGAAACATTTGCATGTATGTGTCTGGAGAATTTGCTAACAACGCATAGGTTTCTGACAAGCGTTCTGGGGTCAAAGATTTTGTGATTAGGCGGGTGACTAATGACCGCACACATGGAATGAGACAACAGCCACAAGTAATCAAGATAGCAGCAAAAACGGCAAAAGACATAAGCAAAGATATAACTATTGCTTTCCATCTACCAAACGTGCTATTAAACCAGTCGTCAATGGGATTATGAATACCTGAGTGACTCTGCATCTCATTAGACAAAGTTCTAAGTCCTTCTAATGCTCTAGACACCTTTCCATCAGGGGCAGTATTGTTGGGGATAAAACTACAACACAAGTCGCCAAACATGCTACATACTCCGCCTTTCTCCGCGAGTAACATGTCAAGCGCCATCCTGTTCTGCACAGCCATTAAGGAAGTGGGAGCTAATTGCTCAGCTAGTCCTTCAACAGCATCTCTGGTCAGATTGCTAAGACGCATGACATTATAATGAACGTAATTAATACGGTCAACATTTTTATTAGGTGTGACAGGGAAATATGCTGAGATCACGGGAAGATTTTCAAACCCTGAAGCAATGGGATCAGCCAATTTATGTTCGTCTGGAACGCCTCTAGGGACTCCAATCGCATCGATGTAAGTTGGAGAGTTCACTGTTGGATCAAAGGTCAAACCTCTACGCCGTCTGTTACCTGGATAAGGAAAAACTTGTGCAATTCTGTGTCCTATGAGAGTAAGTGGAGCCTTAAGTCTAACCATAGCACACCGTCCTATTGAGTTTTGAGGGACGTGAGTATACAACCTTTTTCCACCACAATAGTAATACAAGCCTGAACGCGTCAGTCGCCCCACCTCCTGTCGCATACCTTTCGTGGTCACGGCTGTGAATGTTATATTACACCAATCAGCATCTATGCTGCCTAGGTTGATGTCGGGAACGTTAGTTGCGAAATTGAAGCAAACATAATCGTGTCTTTTATCAGCATGAAATGCACCAACCTGTGTGCCATTAGGACCAAGGGGAAAAATTTCTTCTAAGGTTGTGCAATTCCTAGTTTTAATCTTTCTGGTGATAAGTAACATGCAATCGAAACCCCATTCGTCTTCTAAAAACAACGGTGCTGGTTCTGTTAAGGGAGTGGGTCGTGCAGATGCACAGGCTACACATTCAGAGAGTGACGCTTCCTTAGCTGATTCAATTAACCATGTTAACCATACATTAAGATCGGAGTACCCTGTGGTCATAGCAATTACATCATTTGGGGACAATTTGGAATAATCTACGCTGTCAATGCTAAGAAGTGTTTCGTTAGTCTCGAGACTGGAAGATACTTCATATTGTGTGGGTGTCGGTGGAGAATCTGTTATTTGAATTATAAGTTCCCTGAAGGGGTCTGTACCTGATACTTCTGCTTGGAGAATAACATGCAGTTTAGGGTTTGTCGTGTATCTAAGTAGTTTCCGAGTTGCATCTTTTTGGTATCTGTAGCTAGGTGGGGGATACTCCTGCCATCTCGTAATGGATTGTATGGATAATAGGAGATTAGCTGAGCCGCCATTTCCGCCTTTTACTAGTTTAAACCTTTCAGCCCACCAATAAAGTGGTTGGCCTTTCTTTGTTTGTGGACTACCCCAAGTACCTGTGTACAAAAAAACATTTTCCCATGTTGAGCAGGACCTACAAATGGTAGGATCATAAGTACCACAGAGACACATGTAATACTTGGCTTTTCTGATTCTTTCATCTGAGCAGTCAAACAATCTGCAAACAGGTAAAGTTATTGTTGAAGTTGTGCCGTTGACATATGGAACCATGAAGACGGGGTTACCGTTGTAGTCCCTTCGACCAGGACTCTGTTTAAGCTCTCTCTTAGCTGGATTGAGTTGGTTCACATTTTCAGGATGCAGGTACCATGTCATGAGACCTATCAGTGACAGTCCCACAATGACTAGAGTATAGCAAAGCAGCTCTTTCATCCCAGTGAATGTTTTAGGTGAAACAGTTTGTTTTAAAGTTGTGCGTGGGATGCGTGTATCGAGCATTGTCTTATCTTTTCTGTCGTTGTCAGGAGTTCTTCTAAAGCAGTGTCTCCTGAGCGCGTAGATCCCTCGTTGGCACCCAGCCTCTAAAGCTCTGGCGCGTTGCTCCTCTTGGAAGGAGGGAATCCTACCAAACTCGTTCTCCTGCCAGTGGGTCCTCTGTTGGTGACCTGGTACCTCGGAACAGCTTGCAGTGGGCGGCGTGGATCCAGGTGGCTCTCTCAGCGACTTTCACGGCCGTGTGGGTCACGAGCAACACCTGGTAGGGTCCCGTCCACCTGGGCGAGTTCCAGTGTTTCCTCCTGAAAGATTTAACCATAACAAAGTCTCCAGGAGTTATGTTGTGTAGTTTTACCTGAGTTGGGCTGG
>JBBPBX010090689.1:0-14069 GCA_038048925.1 Garcialebias charrua
AAGAAAGCAGACAGAGATAAACGTTTGGCTAAATTAAGCCTTCTGTTAAAGGCCAAGCTAGACTTTGAAACTGCTGCACGCCGGGCTGTCTCTACATCATGTTTAACAGCACAAATGGAGGTTGCCACTTTGCAGCAGGAGGTAAAGAGTTTAACACAGTCGAGTATTGACAGCGCTGAACAAACGCGTAATCTTTGCACAATGTTAAAAAGGGATTTTGACCAATCACAAGGTGAGTTGGAAAAATGTGTGGTGGAGAGGGATAAGTATTACCATCAATACAAGTCGCTTCAGGCGGATTGTGAGGAGGCACGGGACGCGCTGGACAAATGCACAGACACCATAGAATCATTATCACTACGGTACACAAGGCTGCAAGATGATTATAGAAAATCACAAGAGCAGCACATGATGTTACAACGTGAAAATGATGGGTTAAGAGTCCAACTGAACAGTTGTAGAATAGAGCGTGCATCAGCAATGAACAAACTCTTTGACGAAGAGAGAAAATGTTTGGATCTCATGAGTAAACACCTTGAGAATCCACCGCCTCCGCCGCCCCCTCCCATACCTGATGACCCACTCCCTCCTCCACCGCCCCCGCCCATGCCCGATCCACCACCCCCACCTCCACCTCAACAGACATTTGCTGGGACAACCCAATGGCAGGTACCTACGTACCCCATGTCTACAGGTGTACCTGGTGCGCAGACGGGTGGGTATATCACTATTAATGGCTCTCAATTCGCTGTCCCAATAGAACGACTCCATAAAATTTCCCAGTTCGTTCAACGTTTTGAGCCAGGGCAATATGGTTCGACTGAAACCGATACCTATCTGAAAGACATTGAGTTTAAACTGGCATGCTATCCGAACGCTACGGTTGACGATAAAATCAGTTTGATCAAACTCACCACAAACAGGAAAGTGCAGCACTTCATTGCGCGTCAACCAGTCGCAATTTTGAAGGATTACAAACTTTTCTGCGAAACTCTACTGCAAGAATATGCTCCTCGCATGGGAGACGTTGGCTACCAAGCCGCATTGAAAATCACTCAGGGGCAGAATGAACATCCGATCCCATACTATGACAGACTTTTCGAAGCCTTTTTTGGTGATCGGAATGAGCCAGGGATGGAGGATGAACGTGATTTTAAGTTTCTTTTTATGAACAATCTATATTCAGAGATTGGTTCAACGGCCAACCTCATGGCCGACTACAGAGAAAAAACCATGCGTGAATTAAAGGAGTGCGCTATACGTGTTTTTGAAACATACAAGCGACACAAGAAACCAGTAGAAGTGTATCCAGGTGAAAAGGTCAAATACCAAACGCTAGACCTTGAAGGAGCAAGAGCGCCAGCTCACTCTTTTAAGGAAGGCGAGAATAAACAAAATTTCCAACCTGACAGACCGCAAAATGAAGGTGTCCGCTGGAACAAAGACCAAAAGGGGTCCAGAGACCCTAAGTGGTACAGGCCGCATCAAGAGGAAGAACCCCATCATCAAAAAAGGGGGGCATTCCAAAAGAAAAAGAAATATGGGTCCCAAGGAGACTCATATGAAAGAGGGTGGTCCCAGAGGGGACCCCCGAGCAATGCGCCAGCTCCTGCACCTCAAACTGAACAGTCTGGGGCGAGGAAAAACCCACAGAAGTTCCAGAAAAAAGGCCCTAAACCTCTGTCCTCAGAAGAGATGGAGAACATACGTCGGTTGTTAGAAAGTTTGAAAAAAACAAACAAGGAAAACAAACCTGGAGTAATGTGTAGCACTATCATTGATAGTGACTCAGAACACACAAATAACAGCAATGCCACAATTGCTGACAGTCACCAAGATACTGATGGTCAGGATGCTGACAATCAGGGTACAGACAGTCAACAAGACGTTGATTGTAACCATGACATCATTGTTACAGAGTCCGAGAGCCCCTCATCAGAAAAAGGGGGGGAAAGCTCACTCACCAAAGACAATGACTCGTCACAGACCGATCACTCAGACCCATGTGTGACTGCACTACCAGTACAGGTGAATGAAAATCACACAGACAATGGTAGACGTAACAAACGTCGGAAAAAACCTGATAGGTTCCTGTGTAACATTATCAGGAAGGGGCCCGCTAAGAAGGCTTACCTGTCAATCACTTTAGAAGGGGTCCTCACAGAAGAGGCCCTCCTGGATGGTGGGGCTGACATAACCATTATGTCTCCCACACTGTTGAAGGAGCTACGGATAGCCGCTAGCGGTGTTGACAGGGAAATACCCCTCAAAGAATGTGCTGTAGTATTGCAGGGACTCTCAGAGACGAGAACAACCCTAACAGCTATAGCCATGGTTCATATGCAGATTGGTGAAATGACGCTATACCACCCGGTACACGTGTCCGCCGTTGACTCATTCCCATTTTTGGTCGGCCAAGACTTTATAAACCGCTTCGACGCGATTATAGATTATGGCGATCAGACAATGTGGACCAGAGTGAGCCAACCACTGCCAATCGATATGCCTACACAAGGTGACACTGACTGTCTAACAGCAGGTACCGCGGAAGGCACAAAGGGATCCTCCAACGAGAGCACAATCCCGGTAAGTGAACCTTCAGCAACAGGTGAGGCAGAAAAGGCCCAACAAGAGAGCCTCCTCTGCGAGCTGAAACAGTCAGCACTCACTGAACACTACCTACCGCAGGTAGTCAAAGGTGTTGAGATCCAAGGATCCCACACCGATGATGCTGTTTTGTCTCCTTGGACGGAGAAATCAGCGATCAGCCAAGCTTTCTATGGAACCTTGGTTAAAAAACAGTTGGGTCTAGAAATGAACAAAAAGGCTTTCCGCTTTTCGTTAGACCCCAACGATAAACAGGTAATGACCGCAAAAGGGATCATTGACCTGAAACTAATCTGGAACCAACGAGAACTGGATCACCCATTCCTCGTGGTCCCGAACTTACCACATGCAACCTACATAGGCTCCGACATTTTGGTAAGATTAGGTGTCCGAGTGGACATCAACAACAATGTACTGTGGTCACTAGACACAGCCACAAAGGAGTCTCCTGTGCTAACCACAGAGAACCTTAAGGCTGGACAGACCATTCCAGAGGTCTGCCAGATTGCTAACAGCCATAACACTGCGGTACCACCTCAGGTTATGAACAAGCCGGTGATGTGTCACATCATGAAAGGACAAGCTATTAGCACAAAACAGGCATACTTTCAACCATCTCCTATGTTTTTCAACTTAGGACTGTCCATGGAGGCCACATGCCAAGTGACCCTCGACTGCAGAACCACGACTGTTGCTGTGTGCAACACAAGCACAGAAGAGGTACTGATCCCAAAAAACACACAGCTAGGATGGTTGATCTCTACTGATTTTCATGATTTTGAGCTAAGCATTCCATTTCTGGGAGGACTCCCAGAAAACTTGATCCCAAATCAACACACGGGGCAAGTCTTGTTCACGAAACCAACACAGGCCATAGCTCTTTTCTCCCCCACTGAGTCCGACCAGGACACTGTCCGCAGGTTCGGTTTCAACAAAGGAGACAGTCTATGCCCCCAAACTTACAGTGCACTACCTGTTGACAGGTTTTACGACACTGAAGGGGACTCACTGGAGCTCCCCAAAGAACAAGAACCCCTCTCAGTTGCTTCACAGATTGACCAGGTGGTCGCCCAAGCCGACGCCCTGAAAACTGATGAAGAAAGGGACAAACTTCGCAAAGTTCTTCTAAAATATGAGAAATCATTCTCAACTGACTCGATGGATTGTGGGTTGACCACGCTCCACACAGTGAGCATCCCAACCCCGCCTAATGCTCCCCCTGCATTTGTCAGACAGTACAAGATTCCTCTGGCAGCACATCAACCTATCAGAGAAATCATTAATGACCTGTTAGAAAAAGGTATCATCCGATACTGTAACAGCACTTACTCTGCGCCTTTATGGCCGGTGTTAAAACCAAATGGTAAGTGGAGACTCACTATAGACTACCGAAAGCTAAACAAACAAGTTCCCTTATCCAGATGGCCTATGACGCAACTCCAACAGGAACTGCCCAAGGTCACCAATGGTAAGTACTTCTCGACCCTCGACGTCGCCTCTGGTTTTTGGACCATCCCTGTGCGCGCCGAGGACCAGTACAAACTAGCTTTCACTTTTGGTGGCCGTCAATACACCTTTAACAGGTGTCCCTTTGGCTACGCTAACTCACCTGCAGAGTTCAACATCTTCTTGAACAAAGCATGTCCAGACGCCCACGAGCGTGGAACACTGATCTACGTGGACGATGTCCTTCTGAGGCAGCCAACACTGGACTCACATTTGGCTGAGATCGACCACGTTCTGAATCAACTAACAACTGCTGGTGCTAAGATATCACTGTCAAAATGCCAATGGTGCAGAACCAAAGTGGACTACGTTGGCCTACTTGTAGGTCCAGACGGAGTACAACCACAGCTGACTCGCACCCAAGGCCTCGACAATCTCAAAGTCCCCACCAATCTCAAAGAACTACAAAGTTTTCTGGGCGTGTGTAACTACTCGAACCAATTCATCGAAAACTATGCGGACCTTGCGAAACCACTGACTGAACTCCTTAAAAAAGACGTACCATTTGTTTGGACTGACAAACAGCAACAGGCAATGGACGCTCTTATAAACAGGATCAAGTCAGCCCCTTGTTTAGTCTACCCAGACTACAACAAAGAGTTTTACTTGGAAGTGGGCTTCTCAGCTCATTGCATAAGTGCAGGTCTGTACCAGATACACGACAGAGACAAACGTGTAGTAGCCTACGCCAGCAAAACGATGGCAGGCCCCGAGTTGAGATTCTCAGACTGTGAGAAAGCTTTACTGACCACAGTGTGGGCAGTTAAACATTTCTCCAGCTACATTGGTGGACAGAAAATCATTGTGGAAACACAACACCAGCCAGTGACTTTTCTTAACAGTGAACGCATCAGAGATGGTGTGGTGACAAACTCACGTGTTGCAACGTGGCTCATGGCGCTTCAAAGTTTTAACCTAGACATACGTTATGGTCAAAACAAGAAGTCTCATCTGGGGACGGACTTGGCAATCTGCCAGAAGTGTACACAAGATGTACCAGCCACCCAGCCGCCGGTTGAGGTAAAACCCCCAGTAACTGAAGACCCGAATCACCACTTCTTTGATGACAATATCTGCAAAGATATGACAACATTGTACGTGGATGGATCTTCATTCCTCCGCGACAAAATCTGCAGAGCAGGTGTTGGAGGGGTCCTCCTCCAAGACCAAGAGCAGATAACTTTCAGCTACAAATTAGGATCTCAGACTTCTCAGTACGCTGAGATTGCAGGAATCCTAATAGCTCTCCAGATGGTAGTAGAACGCTCCATCAAGACGCTAGTCATCTGCACTGACTCTAACTATGCTCGTTTGAGTTTCGCTTGTCACCTCGCTGTGTGGAAACAGAACGGTTTCCTAACAAGCGACAGAAAAGTGGTCAAACACAAAGAGCTTTTCATAGCGTGTGATCACTTGGTGACATCTCACGACTTACAGATCTACTGGAAGAAAGTTCCAGGACATTCTAGAGTCCCAGGCGATGACAAGCACTACAATGACATTGCAGATTCCTTAGCCAAAGAAGGAGCCGACGAAGGTCCTCTATGGTCCTTCGACCCCTCCTGGTTAATCAAGACTCTGTCAATACAACCTACAGTCAGGGTAATGGCAGTCACACGTGCACAGGCCGCAGCCAGACCTGCTGACAACGCAGTCTCTGTACGACCTGCACTGACTGACCCAGACATCATCCAACTACAGAAGTCGGATCCTGCTATCAACTCCATGATACTGTACCTGACTGATCCGGAGAAAAACACTCCGTCTAAAGACGAACTGGATTCCGATCCAGACCTTAAAGTCCTTTATCAGCTGCGCAAACAGCTAAAACTAATCAAAGGCATCCTAACTTTCGCTCATGGACCAACGTCCTCACCTGTGTTCGTGGTTCCCCATGACCAAAGGGGGGTGATGTTAGTTCATGCCCATGATCTCCCGTCCGCAGGACACAAAGGAGATAAAGCCACGCTGACGGCATTAAAACAAATTGCCTATTGGCCTGGAATGAAAAAGGATGTCAAGGACTACATTGAAGGGTGCGTGGTCTGTGGCCAGTTTCAGCCAACCAGACCACTTCACAGAGCACCACTGCAAAGCAGAGGCATTGCATTCCCATGGTCTGACCTCCAGATCGACTGGGTTGGACCACTCACTAAGAGCTCTAGAGGAAATAAATATTTTCTCACGGTAACCTGTGCATTCACCAAATGGGTAGAATGCCTACCAGCTCCTAACGACACAGCACAAACCACTGCTATGTTGTTAATGAATCATATATTCTCAAGGTTTGGACTTCCCCTTCGGGTGAACTCAGACCAAGGTACACACTTCACAGGTGAAGTGATGAAAGAACTGTGGAAGACGCTAGGCGTCAAGGCCAACTTTCATGTCGGCTACCACCCACAGGCTTCAGGCCAAGTAGAGAGAGCAAACAGAACTGTGGTGAGTATTTTGAAGAAATACGTGGCTGCAAACCACAAGGACTGGGACGTGAAACTCCCTCTGGTCCTCATGGCCATAAGAGCCACTCCACACACATCAACTGGCATCTCTCCCTTCGAGATGATGACCGGTCGACAAATGACTCTCCCTCTACACCTGTTGTACCAACCAGGCGACGCCGCCATGGCGACAGCCTACACCACACAACAATACATGAAAGATTTGAATGTACACCTCAGAAACACTTTTGCTTTCGCCCAGAAAAACCTGGAAAAATCCGCTGAAGGACGTAAGGCGTACTACGACCAGAAGGCCTCTCACAATGAACTCCAAGTGGGAGACAGAGTCTGGTACTATACGTTCGCCCCAGCAACCGGGAAAGGAGGGTCCGAGACCGGAACTCTCGCCCGCAAACTAATGCCCAGGTGGACTGGACCTCATCTGATAACAGACAAAGTGTCCTCAGTCGTCTACGAAATCAAAATCAGCAAAGGCCGCAAAGAGCCAATTGCTAAATGGGTACATCGAAATCAGATCAAACCTTACAAGGCGTTCAATGACTCCACAAAAGACAAAGATCTCACAAACTCACCGACTTCATGGGATAATAAGGTCGTCCAAACACAAGTTAGTAAATAAACTAATCAGGTTTAAACTACCATATTTCCCACCCTATAAGTCGCATTGTCCAATTTGAACTTAGAAACGCTAAGCCTAAAACCCACAACAAAAAACTAACCTTAACAACCGTTTAAATCCACGAGATTTAATTTGACCTCGGTCATAAAGTTGAGACCTGTTTTTCTTGTGTGTTGCACTTTGGAATCTGACGACAAGAGTGTGTCGAAGCAGTGAAACGTTGTTTCCTTGTTGTTTAGTCATTACTGTTGTCATTAGTTGAGATATTGTTTGGTTCTGAACACTCCCAGCCAAAAAGGTTTTGTATTAACATTGGTTAATGAATGATATGGATTTAACTATGCCAACATACAGTTCGTTTTGTTAAATCTCAATCGTCGAAGAGCCAATGTAGTTTAAAGCTGCTCAAGGTACCATAAACTACACTGGTCTCATAATTTCTAAATTGAACCGATTCGATCGTTTCTATTCTAGATTATCTATTCATTTTGATGAGTCTCGCCATAGACTTCAAAATTTATTAGGAATACCAAATCCTACGTCGTTCGTCTAAAAGACAACAGACATTTAGATCAAACTATATTTCATTTTTCTATTTTAGTTTAACCTAAACTAAGTAATGAATGGAGGAATAGTTTGGAATTAGAGGCCTTCGTTACAGAAGCCCTCCAAAATTTTATAGGTACAGATCCCTATATCTAATTTTACAGAATTGATCCACCCCTTAATTGGTAATTGTAGCTGATCTAAACCATGATAGCTTACATACCAGGTGCATATAGGTAAGGCTTAATGTAAAATCCCAATCATAAGCCCACCTTAAAAAACCACATAATTGCATGACACATAGAACCAGAGTGGCACTGACTGGAAACCAACCAGCCAACAACCTTCGATGTGGGACCTGCAGCTCCAACGCTTGGTCTTCAACCTCCATCCAAGGGTCGCCTCCTCTGCGTCAATCGAGGGATCCCCTCTACATGCTGATTATGAAAACAATTGTTGCTGATCAATCAACAAAACTAATCGTTGTGGAATTACTGCTGTGGAATTACCGCTGTGGATTATAAGACTTTGCTTTCCAAGGGATCACAGACTTTGTTTTCCAAGAGTTAACAGACTTTGTTTTCCAAAGGATTAAAAGCTTTTCGCAATGGGATTACCTCCGAACAGTATGGAATTTCCAAAACTTTATGGGATTATAATTTTTGATTTTTCTTTTCCACTTGCTGGATTACTTCAAGATCAAAGACAGTTCAAGGTTTCCTTTCGTGTTGGACCCCATCCCCAAGGACTGGCGATGACTTCCAAAAGGGGGGAGATGTAGTGGGCATGACCGTGTCCACTTTGATACACCTGTGTACTTTTGAACTGTTCCAGAGATGACCTTTACTGACCTCTCAGTAAAGCAAGACATTTACCACAAAATTATTCCATTAGTTGTAATCTGAAGAACATAGTCACCAAAAGAGACTATTTCTATCTTTGATTTTATTCTAATGTAATCAAAAGAATAACTTTTGTCATTTTCATGATATATGTTATATGCTGTTATTCTTTAAATGTGAAACATCAATAGGCGTGTTTCCATCAAGGTTTCTAGGTGCGCATTATGAAGCATCGCATCAGAAAAGCTAAATGGAAACGGCATAATTCGAGTTAACTTCCTCTAAGTCGCTCTAAAGTTTATACGCTCGCTTGAGGTAGTTTTTGGGGAGTCGATTCAGAGCTGAGTCGGCTAAACGACAGATGGAAACAGATTAGCCGACTCAGTTCTGCCGCAGCGAACATTCACGTCACGTGACTGATCAGCTGTTTCCGCTCCGGACAACATGTAACATCGCTAAAACTAGTTGGCATGACAGAATAAATACAACTTGCCCGATAGCAACACATACCTGAAATATTCTCTCCATTTTGCCGAGATGTCTGTTTTCAAACGCTACTTCCTGTTTACTGTGGAAGTGCGTAACGCTGACGTCTGACGTATGGCGCTGACGTGTGACGTAATGACGCTGACGTCTGACGTAGAGACGCTTTGCGTGGCATTGCAGATGCGCTTCAAGCCAGTTTAATGGAAACACTTCTGATCCTCATAATTTTAATTTACATTTTAGCGAAATTTTCTAAAATTCGCTCAAAAATCGAATTTAAATTGGATGGAAACATAGTGAATGTGTCATTTCTGCAAATGAAAATGTGTCAAAGTTTAGCTAAAATGTCATACTGACTTATACCAAAATTGTTTTTGTCGAGTTTCAGCTAATACTCTCATCGAGCGTCTGAAAGTCTCTCACTCAGATACTTTTCCTAAACATTTTCCTTCTCTGCACTGAATTTCACCTTGAATAGTGATAACAAGTGGACCAATGAAAAAGAGCCAAGTCTCACTCCTCTCGCATGATCTTTTAAGTTCTAAGTTTTGCTAAAATGCGGCAGAGTTTCTGGGAGCTTCAAGACATGAAGACGTCCCAAAGAGCTGAATGAATGCCTGTCACCCGCCAAGGACAGTCATTCAGCTAAGGATTGTATAACATGCTGTTATAAATCCACTTCGAACGAGCGTAAGCTCAAAACTTTGTTTATTCCTTCCTGGAATAAGCTTATCTTGAAGTCAGAGGCCAGGAGCTGACATATTTTCTGATGGTCGATGCGGAACCCAGGAGACGTTGAAAACGTAAACGAATAACCTGCTCTGAGGTACTGGTTCCCACAAGGACCCGTGCATCTGAAAAGCTACAAGGTCTTCTCTCTTACCGGGCTGTCGTCAAAAGGTAAAGAGCTGTTTACAAACGTACCTGGATTTTAGCAGAAGTCGGATGAGAAGTGTCACTTTGGTAACATGCTCACGATAATTTCCTTTAAACCATCTTCCTCCTATTCTTTTCCCTCTCAATCTAAGCTGGAAACTATTTAAGCTAAAGAGCCCTCAGACTAAATATGTTTAACATCCAATATTGAAGTCTGTTGTGTTAAATTTAAGTGTGCTGACGTATTAAATTGAAAGAAAGTGAAATCATGTCAATCAAGTGTAATGGTGTTAATTTAGTGATTTATCTTAAATAAATGGTAGTGTCTTTGGCATACCAACTAAGTTAACGTCTCTGTCACTTAATGGCTTTGTTTATTTATCCATCATAAAGATCACAGAAATATTGGGTAAACTGAAAAAGAAAAGAATCCGTGAAATTACTATTCAATCTGAATAAGTAGATTAATTAAGGATAAAGAGGTCAGCTTAATACTGACCCCTGTTAAAATCCTTTAGTTACATCTGGGTGACACTATATGTGTTTAAAGACACAATATATGGTCTCCCTCATGTTTCCTTCATAGGACATGCCCCCGCATGTCACATAATTATTAGGTTAATACTGATTTGTGAGCTGTGTTTGCCTACTTCTCCCCGTTGCTGAAGGCGCTAAAACGAAATAATAAGGCTCTCATCCTGAGACCTAAAGCAAAATGAGATTTATGAAT
This sequence comes from Garcialebias charrua, assembly GCA_038048925.1. Classification (NCBI taxonomy): domain Eukaryota; kingdom Metazoa; phylum Chordata; class Actinopteri; order Cyprinodontiformes; family Rivulidae; genus Garcialebias; species Garcialebias charrua. Next base: position 10,675 of record JBBPBX010090689.1, read on the forward strand.
ATTTTCACCAAAAAATTGGTGCCACCACAATTATTCATATTAGGCTTTAAAAGTTAGATAATTAATGGCATTTCTCCTCAAGGTAATGCATTTCCAAGAGTCTGGTGGGGTACAACGGATGAGTTGGAATTCAAGACTATAGCTAAGCCGCATAAATTGGATCGTTAATCAGTTCAGACAGGATCAATAAAGTAGGAACAAGCTTTCAGAGATGAGGTGAGCACAGGCTGATGACAAGGCGAGAACAAATTTGTAGGATGAACAAATACATGAGGCGCACATGGTGGTTGGTGAGGAAAGTGGTTTCAGTGGACAAGAGAGGGTTTTGGACAGCAAAGGGAAAAAATGACACATGAAGCAGACATGAGAAATGGTAACACAACCTTAACATTACCAACACACAGACACTTACTAATCATCAACAGTAAACTGTCAAGCTGATTTGAAAGCAAAAACATCCGGATACATCAATTGGAACTAATATGTGGTCGTAACACCAGAAGACAGGGACGGCTCCTGAAGAGAGACACTGGGAACCGGACCATGGGGCTGAAGTCAAAGTCAAAGTCAAAGTCAACTTTATTGTCAGATCTGCAATATGTACTGTACAGGACATACACAGGACCGAAATTGCGTTTCTCTCAGTCCCTCGGTGCAACAGTAAACATCTAAACATTGAAACACTGAAACATATAATAATAGACATAAGCATAAAATAGTAAAACTAACACTGTCCTGAGTTTTTTGCATAGTGGTATAAGAGTATGAAAATTTACACCAACTCTAAAACTAAAACATTAAACATTTAATGAACATAATACTGTCCTGAGTTTTTGCATACTAGTATAAAAAAAGAGTATAAAAAGTATAACTAAAATAAACTAAAGGTTTCTAGCATTGACATTTGCAAAGTGGCAAAGCAGCGTATGAGTTAATGTACACAGTATATGTATGAGGTAGTAGTTGATGTTGTTATAGAGGCAAAAAGTGGCATATGCAGTAAGGCACATTGGGCATCCCTAAATAAGACCGTTCAGAGCACACTGTATATGTATCAGCAGTGGTGTAGATATTAGAGTAGTGTAAATGTAAACAGTAGTAATTAAATGTAAGCAGTAGTAATAAAAGTAAACAGTATTAATAAATGTAAACAGAGAATGTAAACAGTATTATGACTATAGGCAGTGATGTAATACAAACATTAGTGCAAGTATGAGAAGTAGTGCAAACTGTATGAGCACATGACCGAGAGTTTAGTGAATAACCCGTTTGATGACACAGAGTCCAGTGTTAAAATCTTTGTGTTGTGTGGTAATGTGTGAGAAAGTTTTAGTGTTAAGGCAGTTCAAATGGGAGGGGGGGCAGAGCAGGCAGAGTGTTTAGCATCCTGACTGCCTGATGAACAGAGCTGTCTCTCAGTCTGCTGGTTCGAGCCTGGAGACTCCTCAGTCTCCTCCCTGATGGCAGCAGTCTAAAGCGGCTGTGTAGTGGGTGTGTGGGATCACCTGCTATGCAGTGGGCTTTCCGAGTGAGGCGTTTGCTGTGTAAGTCCTGCAGTGAGGGCAAGGAGGTGCCCACGGTGGGGCAGGATGGATTGTGAATTCATCCAGAAGATGGAAGAGAAGAGGATTTTGAGGAGCAACCAGGACTCGCGCATGTGGGTGCATACCAGATGAAGAGAAATGTCGTCAGCTGGTGGCACACACACATTTAGATTCTCTGATCAGAACATTTGTGCACGAATGCGCGTGCGTTCATTGCGTAAGGGTCAACAGACGAGGAGATCGCGTGAACAAGGAAAATTTCCGACCGTGATGACACCAGGTCATGAGATAATAATTGGTAGCACCGACATGCTCGAACCGGTAAAAGATTTCAGAAATTTACTGGTTGGCGTTGCCGCACTCAACGGCTGACCAGAGGCATAAAAAAAAGAGAAGACAACAAAACGGTCCTAAAAATTTTTTAATCAATTGTTACATTCCAAGTCATGGTTTTCCTGTAATAATCAGATCAGATAATGGTACACATTTCAAAAATGTAGATCTAGTGAATGTTGGAAATACTTTAGGCCTCAAACATGTTAGTACACTTTTGAAACAAAATTGGCTAAAATCTGTGCACAGACTCAAATTAATTAACTTGGGGCTTTACCAAATGGACATTAGGGCTGAGAGCTTCTGGGAATAGGGGTTCAGGATTGTCAAAATGTCGCATACAATGTACTTTGAGATACTGGTAGTTGTTTGTCCAGTTTCCATCTACAGATCTTTGGATCTGTCACACCTGAGATTGCAAGGTCTGAACGAGGTCGGAAGGCCCGCTGACACCCTGGGTGCTTCTCAGGGTCTCTAAGAGAGAGTGACCTGAGCCAAAGTGGGCGCGCAGTGAGCATCCCAACCCCGCCTAATGCCCCGGGCGTTCACCGGAGAGACAGGGGAGGCTGTAAATGGTAAATGGAGCTTATTTATATAGCACTTTCCAGCCCCCTATGAGGAGCCCAAAAGTGCTTTACAATACCAGCCATCCACCCATTCATTCAGACATTCATACACCAGTAGCGGTAGCCTACCTTGCAAGGCGCCATCCAGACCTACCGGGAGCAACTCGGGGTTAAGTGTCTTGCCCAAGGATACAACTACACATGGTAGGCGGATGCGGGATTAGAACCTCCAACCATCCGATCAGGGGTCGACTGCCATTACCACTACACCACAACCACTGTAGAATCACTCCCCAACTTGGGTCACCCATCCTGGGTACTAGTGTCCCGGGAGTTCACCGGAGAGCCAGGGGGGGCTACAGCATCATCCCCCAGCTTGGGTCACCCATCCTGGGTAGCATCTTGGGTACCAGTGCCCCGGAAGTTCACCGGAGACCCAGGGAGGGCTGCAGCATCACCCCCCAGCTTGGGTCACCCATCCTAGGTACCATCCTGGGTACCAGTGCCCTAGGAGTTTACCGGAGAGCCAGGAGGGGCTGTAACATCACCTCTAGCTTGGGTCACCCATCCTGGGCACCATCCTGGGTACCAGTGCCCTGGGAGTTCACCGAAGAGCCAGGGGGGCTGTAGCATCACCCCTAGCTTGGGTCACCCATCCTGGGTACCATCCTGGGTACCAGTGCCCCGGGAGTTCACCGGAGTGCCGGGGGGAGGGTGGGCTACAGTATCACCTCCCCAGCTTGGGTCACCCATCCTGGGTACCAGTGCCTTAGGAGTTCACCGGAGAGCCATGGGGGGCTGTAGCATCACCCCCCAGCTTGGGTCACCTATCCTGGGTACCAGTGGCCCAGGAGTTCACCGGAGAGCCAGGGGGGGCTGTAGCATCACCCCCCAGCTTGGTTCACCCATTCTGGGTACCATCCTGGGTACCAGTGCCCCGGGAGTTCACCGG
>JBBPBX010090692.1:0-14068 GCA_038048925.1 Garcialebias charrua
GAACACTTATCATCCCAATATGGGCAAGATGGGCACTGGTTAGGGCCTCTTTAACTTTTCTCATGTTTTTTTTTTTTTTTTACTTTTTAATATTCATGCTTTTTTGTTGTTGTACTTTAGGTCAAATGAGGTGCTTATGCAAATTTAATGTATCACAATAAATCATGGTAAATTTGCGGAAGTTTACACAAACAGATCACTTCACCTGCAATTTGGTTTTGTACCACTACATCGGATGCAACTATCATCAAATATTTAGGGAAACTATTAACCTACACTTACTGCTTTTTCATTACTTTGTCCTACTTTGTCATCAGCCCTTACTAAAGAAGACTGTATATGACATATTGTATTAGAATCAGAGAGTAAGAGTTTCTTTATTTGTCATTCGCACCACATGTGGTACATGTGGTGGAATGAAATTGTGTACACCGGGTCCCAGTTCCATCCAACAGTAAAAATGTAAAAGAAAAGCAGTAATAAGATCAAATATATGAACTAAGAAGAACGTTAATAAAAAATATGCTAAGCAGTAATAGCATAAAAACTATACAGCAAACAGCAGCACGAACATGAATCTGTTTGAGCAGATCGGCACAAATGAACACAGCAACATGAAACAGATCAGCAGCAACATAATGTGATATTTCACAGTGATAACCCTGGTTAGATATTCATGAGTCTAACAAGCTCAGGGTAGAAGCTGTTCCTCAGTCTAGAGGTTCTACATTTGATGCTCCTTAACCTCCTTCCCGAGGGGAGCGGGGCAAAACGTGTGTGTACTGGGTGAGTGGGGTCCTTCATGATGCAGAACAATAAAGTGTTCAGTTTACAAATTAACCCACCAATCAATACAAGTGAAGATCAGCACCTCCTACATACCGGTAATACATCATGAGTGGTACTTGTTAAAGGAACCAAGTGGCAAGACAACCTGACAGATCTAACTATTTGTTTAAAACTGTTGTAGTTTTGCAAATAAGCATGTTGTCGAATGATGCATCTATACTTATGTCTTCTGTTATGCTATTACACAAAGATCATCCTACAAAAGTGTGCTCTAAGGTGTTCTTCATTTGTTAGATCTAATTTGTCTAATATAACCACATTATTTTTAAGAGTTATTAATAACTTTAAAATAACCTAAGTAGCATATGATCTTATATTTATTGTTATTTTATAAAACAGATAGCTTTAACCTCCAACTAGTGTAGATGTGTGTGAAAATCACCACTTCATAATGTTTTTTTTCTCTTTAGGATGGCTAGCATTGTTTGCCAAAGGGGAGTGTCTTAATTGTGCACTTCTACTTATTTTTCTTTCTCTACATTGTGTGTGAGTGATGCTTAAAGAGGCGAGCAATTATTAGCTCATTCTTCAGTTAAGCTCACGTTTTGTTTTCCTGTTAGCAGTGACTATTGCCAGAAAGGTCCTCCTATAACAGACCTCTGCTTTCCTTTGAGATGTGTCTGTCTCAGTGCAATCAATAATCCAATCTCAGTCCTCTTGTGGGAGGAGAGTGTATAAGTGCATGCGAGTGTGAAACTATACACCGCTAACAGAAGTTAGCAATTGGGGGAAATGCTCCTGTCTGACCTCAAAGAGGCATTGCTTTCCTTCGTCTCTGTCTGCTGGCTTCGTCAGTCCTGCTTGTGTGTCTCCATTTGCTCCCTCTTGTCTTTTTTCTCCAACTTTGCTTTGATCTCTTCACCTGTCTTCATGCATCAGTGTGTCAATCTGTCCATCATTGGGCCACAGTTGGTAATAAATTGGCATGCTCTCTGAAAAGTTCTTCAAATTCAGTGCTACCTTCAGTGTACCTGTCATAGAGAGTGCATTTCACACTGATCGATTGGGTGTGTGTGTAAGTGTGTGCGAGAGCCGTGGAGCCACCTTGCTGACTTTAGGTTCCTGGATATAAAAAGGTCAGATCTTCTTGGCCTTAATCAATGGCTACAGAGACTAACGGTCTATCCTTTTATTACAAAGGACACACACGTGAACACACACTTGTATTAGAGGTGAATGAATCAAAGCTCAGTGATCAGTCATTATACGAGGAGAGCGATACTGGATACGACAGGTCACCTCTATAATCTGAAAACCTTAGGGACTTTGTTTTTAGAAAGAGTGGATATGCATCAATTGCCTTCAAGATCTAAAAATGACTTATGCAAAGACCAGAGTTTTGAAATAGGATTTTTTTTTCCCAGTGGGACTTTGGGGAATTGAACACCTGCCTCTATTGTGCATTTTATTTATGACCAAACTGAGGAAGAAAATTAAGCTGATGCAGCTGAATTTGAGGTCACTGATCAGATGTTTGACGGAAGAAATAGAAATAAAATGAGCTGTAATCATCTGGTCACCTGGGTTACCTCCATTAATCTTCAGAGACTGGGTTTTTTGTTTTGGTGCTCTGTCTGGCTGAGACTGCAGCCAGTTTTGAAAAACCTTTTTAATTAACAGAGTCATTATCGTCCAATCTGCCGATGCCCTTTCCTCTGTGTTGTCAGCCTCCAGAGAGTGGCTCAGTGATTTTTATCCACAGTGAGGAATCACAACCCTTAAAATAAGACCGTGACGTGACCTCAGAGTTTTACAGCTGGACCAGCAACAAGCTCTGCAAAGCAGACGCAGTGTCGATAATAAGACTGAGAACAAACGTTGGGTTACCTCTGATTAAAAATAAAAATAAAAGACAAATTTACAGAAATGTATCTAAAAGTTTTAATCAAAGTGTTACGTTTAATATGTTGGTTGCTATGTTTGACTAGTGAGGACCTACAAAGTGCGGGGGCGTTGTTAGGTAGAAATGATTGTGCACTGTTCTCAAAGTAACTACAAAATCATGTTTTGAACATGTATGCAGTAAAATCATCTGTATGACAGCATACAAGTCGAAACTAAATATTATTCATAAGCTCAGAAGACCTCAATTTTTCTTTATCCTCTAATGACCATGACCTTTGAGAGTTTCATTAACTTAGCCAACACTTGCTGTTTATTTGACTCACTCCATCACCCAGGACCATTTAGAGTTCATCTTGCGCTCTTCCTCATTACTTGGTTTTAATCAGACTATAGTGACCTCTAATATTCATCAGTTCTGCTGACACATGCTGTATGAAAGGGGCAGAACACAACTATTCAACTTGGACTAGGACACATTTTTCTGCACTAAGTAAATTACTTGGTTTAAATAAAATACTATAAAAATCCATCTGTTCATTAAGCCATTTTTTGTTGTCTTCTTCCAGATCAATTCTATCACCTTCTTAGAGAGAGACAGCAGCACTATCACCTATGTACCTCCTATTCTGAACATCTTAAAATTTACATTAAAAAATAAATATATATTTTCAGTTTTGATTCATATTTGTAAAACTGTGAAAATCATTGTATCTTTATAGTCCAACTAACGCAATCACATTTCTCATTTCTTGAAGCACATTTTGTTAATGCATTGCACAAAAATAAACAAGTAAATAAAGAATCAAACCTCAAATATTAGTTTTAGTTTAGGTTTGGTTTATTTGTCATAATGCAGATCAACACAAGGTCTACAATGCAATGACAAGCTCAGGACAAGGAGAACCATCTTGACTCGCCAAAAAAAAGAGGAAAAAAAGCATGCAACAAAAACAAAAAAACAAGGTGTCAGAAGTGAAAAATAAATACATCTACAGCAGCATGGTCCTATTGGCAGAGTGGTTCTGTTGGCAGTGAGGTTATCTTTTTATTTATTTATTTATTTTTATTATTCATTTCATTTAAAAACATGACAATAACAAACTAAACACAATCAAAAAAGTAAATAAAATTAAATGAAAGGTGGCAGAAGAAGAACTAGTCTTAGCAACATGGTCCTGCTAGCACCATGATACTGTTAGCAGTGTGGTTCGGTTAACGTTCGGTTATTAAGCACTCCCAAACATCAACTGCTACATGTGATGTAAAACAAAAACAAAATGTATTTTTTTATCAGTTTACACAAGGAATGATGTTCATCCTAAGGTTATAGTAGGTTTAAGCAAATTAGGTTTTAGTAAGTTATCTTCAACACGAGTCATTTTGTATCAAAGCACATTTCAAATTAAAAGTTGAGAATTTAAACTCTTGTTAAATATTATAATAAATATATTTTTTTACAAAGTATAAACATTGCTATATGCTGACCATAAAACACTGCATGCTATCTAAACTAGTAATATATTCTGCAAGCTGTTATAATTTATTTGATATTGCTACATTTGTATAAAGAAAAGACAAGAAACTGCTAGATGCTACTCAACCCACAAAACAGGAAATTAACCATTAAAAAAAAAACTCTGAACTCATCACAACATTCCCTGAATAACTGGTATATCTGTACATATTTTGTGTAATCTACGTAATAAAAAAAAAAAGTTATCTGACAGCATTTTTCATGTATAATTTTGCATAGCATTAAATTAAATGTTGTTGTTTTGGATGCATCTCAAACTGTCCGTCTGCACATGTTTGTGGTTCTTCCCACCAGTAATTGGGACTAATTGTGCAGCTTGTTTAGCCCACCCACACTTCAGCAATTCAGTGAACTGTGTGGCTGCAAGTCCCAAAAGACTCCAGTCTGATAAATAGTTCCCAATTGTCAATGTGACATTTGTAATGGTCCAGTCCTTTGTGAGAATTAAAGAAGGAAGGAAGAAATAGAGGGTGAGAAATTGAGAAGAAGAAATGCTTCCTTTGGCTCTTTGTGCTGTTTATGTGCAAACATGGTCCGAGGAACAAGGCGAGGGCTGAGCAGCTGTGATTAACACTGAAGCAGATACAATGAATGCAAACTGTCACTAACACTTGTACTTAGTGTGTACGTGTGTGTTTTCTGTAAATTACCATTCCTTTTTCTCTGAACAGGTCTCAAAAGATACGCTTTGGGTCTCTCTTGTAAATGAGTCCGCGATGCTCAATGGAACTAACCTGTATAAATAAAGGTTGAATGAATGAACAGAAGCAGCACTATTTCCACCAGTCTGACTAAACCCTTTCAGCACAAAAAAAAAGTTTGTTTCTGACGTGTCAGGATCTAGGAATCAACTATTGTCTATATCAAGGCCAAGCGCTGTAAAGTAAACACCATAATTTATACATGGTATATGTTTACATATAAAGTTTTATTTTTATTATTTTTGCTGATAATTCCAGCAAAATTTGAACAAGAATTACTTTGTCCTTGTAATAAGGTTTGTTTGTGTTTGTGTTAGATAAAAATAAATAATAAAACAACATAAATATGTTTGTGACAATTGGCTGAAAAGTGAAACAGTCAACTTGGAGAGTAAAATGTCAAACGGTCATCTTAGTTTGAATTGTTTGAATAGATCCTCCATATATGAGATACAAAGTTCATGTTTTCTCAGGTATTAATTGTGTTTCCTGGAGGAAGTATTAAATAACATAACGTCTTTTTTTTTGTCTGTTTTTACATTAATAATTTGACATTTTGAATGGAATAAAATGAAAAGTGTGGTTGAAATATCTAACATAAGCATGGTTGTTTTCAAGGGTCAAGGTTCTTTATTGTCATGCAACACATGTGGTACATGAGGTGGAATGAAATTGTGTACTTAAGGTTCTAGTTACACCCCAAAATTTGCAAAATATATAAAGTATTAAAAAACTATATACTGTACAAGCTCTAAGATTGGCAAAGTGAATGATCCACTACGAGAAGGTGCTATTTATAAGACTGAGCTGAATACAGCTCCCCAGACTGAAGCCGTCTTTTAGATGAAATATTAAACATTTCTACTTTTATTTTTGTTTATTTGGACATTAAAAAAAAAACAGAGGACCAGACAACTTTTTTAGACACATGAAGGTTACAATTTTTGGTACATTTTCTGTGAAAAAGATAGGCTAGATCTTGTTCAATATTTATTCAATTGGTCTTTTGAGCACAAAATTGACACCTTCTTTTTCCCTCCAGTGGGTCAAGGTTGTGTCTCTTTTACATTTGAACATGTATTTGGGGCAGCAGTGGATGAGTGGTTAGAGCAGTTGTCCACCAATGGGAGATCTGGGGGTTTGATTCCACCACTATCTAGCCACATGTTGAAATTTGCCTGGGCAAGAAACTGAACTCCTCTTTACCTCCTATGTGTGTCCCGACAGTGTATGAATGTGATGTCAAAGCACTGATTAGACTCTATAGAATAATTTGTTCGATTATCCTTGAAGAGATGAAGAGCGCTGCATGAATGTGTGTGGAGGTAAATGAGGGCATATTGTATTATAAAGTACTTTGAGTATCTTGATTAGTTAGAAAGTCGCTTTCTTACCATTGAAGTACAGTCCATTTAACATTAAAGCTCCAAGCAGGTTTCAATCAACAATACAAGAGAACAGCTTTGACCATATACCTACCATAGCCACACACATTCAGTCACAGAACTGGTGAAATAAGATAAGACAATGACGCTGGCAAAGATGTCCTGTTATTTATCATTACTTTTTCATTATATCTCTTCTGTCCTCTTTAGTTTGCTGTGTTCTTCTCCAAATGAATTTAGAAACAGAATGTATCCACCGTTGGACACAGCATGAATGCTGCATGCTATTCTTGCATTTGATGAGCTCATGTGAGGTCCAGTGTTAATGGAGGTCAAATCAATGCACTGAAATCAGCAGAACGTGTCCACAGGGCAGAATATTTGACACCCTAATCAGAATCTATTGGAGCTGCCTGCTCTGATCACTGCTGACAGGAAAATATATGATAATTTATTTATTTATTTATTTTTCGTCTGCTCCCTTCTTCAACGCCACAGCAAAATCTGGCATAAAGACAGCAACTGTTTATTTATTTGTTTTTTACGCTATGCCCTTCTTGACACAACCACCGAGCTACCACAGCCCTCTGTGTGGACCAGAGAGCTGCCATCTAGTTTGCCCGTGGGGAGCAGCTAGTGGGGGTTGGGGACCTTGCTCAAGGGCCCAGGGTGGGAGAAGGTCGAGGTGTACTTGCAGGGTGGGGCAAATGAGGGTGGAAGCAGGTGTGAGTGTTTCACCTTTCCCACCCACATTTTGATTGTCGGTACGGTAGTTTGAACTGGCAAACTTCTGATCACAGGCCCACCTTCTCTAGCCTCTGAGCCACCGCTCCCCTATAAAATATATGATAAATGATATGACAAATAGGAAGGAAAGTATATGACAAATTATATGACAAATATAAAGGGAAATACATGATAAATAATATAACAAATCCACATGAGAAATGATGACCTGTACCACCCCGTTACTGCAAATGAATAAAACCAATCAATCAATAAATAAACATGAGAATGAATCACAAAAATAGTTTTAAAATCCATTTAAATTTTTCAAAATTTGTTGAAATACACACGGAACAAAAAATAAATAGCAAGCTAAGAAAATAGGTCATTTATTGTATTTATCAGGGGCAATTAAAGTTTGTGGGGCAAATGGATGCCCATATTGACATTACATGGGTAGAATGACTTGTGTGCATAGAGTCGTTGTCTTGTTGCATGACCCACCTTCTCTTGATTCAGTTCATGGACAGATGCTCTGACATTTTCCTTTAGAATTCTCTAATACGATTCGGAATTTGTTCCATCAATAATGGCAAGCCGTCCTAGCCCAGATGCAGCAAAACGGGCCCAAACCTTGATACTACCATCACCATGTTTCATAGACGTGATGAAGTTCTTATGCAGGAATGCAGAGTTGTCCTTTCTCCAAACAACACTTTTCATTTAAATCACAAAGTTTTATTTTGATCTCATCCGTCCACAAACATTCTTCCAACAGCCTTCTGGCTTGTCCACGTGGTCTTTAACAAACTGCAGATGAGCATCAATGTTCTTTCTGGAGAGCAGTGGTTTTCTCCTTCAACCCTGCTGTGCACACCATTGTTGTTCAGTGTTCTACTGATCTTGGACTCATGAACATTAACATCAGCCAATGTGAGAGAGGCCTTCAGGTGTTAGACGTTACCCTGGGGTCATTTGTGACCTCATTGACTATTACACTCCTTGGAATGAGCTTTGTTGGTCCACCACTCCTGGGGAGGATAACAATGGTCTTGAATTTCCTCCGATTGTACACAATCTGTTTGACTGTGGCTTGGTGAAGTCCAAATTCTTTAGGTTTTATAACTTTTTCCAACCTGATCATCAAAAACTCTTTTTCTGAAGTCTTCATAAATGTCCTTGTTCATGCTGTGATACACTTCCACATAGATGTTGAGAAGAGCAGATTTTAATAGATCCCTGTTCTTTAAATCAAATAGGCCCATTCACACCTGATCGTCATCACATTGATTTAAAACACCCGACTCTAATTTCACCTAAAATTAAATGATAATTCTAGAAGTGCACATACTTTTGCCACTCACAAATATGTAATATTGGATCATTTTTTCTCAATAAATAAATGATAAAGTATATTGTTGTCTCATTTGTTCATAAGGATGATGTTATCAAAAAAGGCGTTCAATACAGGATCAACTGGACTTTATTTGTTGCAGAAAACGTTTCGACTTCTGTCCAGAAGTCTTTTTCAATTCTGAAACTTCTGGACAGAAGTCTTTTTCAATTCTGAAACTTCTGGACAGAAGTCAAAACGTTTTCTGCAACAAATAAAGTCCAGTTGATCCTGTATTGAATGCCTTTTTTGATTTTATCATGTCCTGGACGACTGAGAATCTTCACCAGCATAAGGATGATGTTATTTTTATGCAGAAATATAGAAAATGCTAAAGCATTCACAAACTTTCAAGCACCACTGTCGATGAGTAAGGTAGATGAATCTGCTTTTCAAAGATCTGAACTTGTATGCAGATGCTTCTCAGTTATTTCCTGACAACTAAATAATTTGGATAGAAGGTTTGAATCTCCAGATACAGCAAGGCAGTTGTCTGACTTTTCCCAAATAGTGGATAATTACTGAGGATTTCATGCTTACTAATACTTACATTTTTATTCAGTACAGGGAAAACCGAAAACAAGAATTCATTGCTGACATAAATATGTAGCTTGCGGAGATGCTCCTTTTCAGTAACATGACCAGGATTAAAACCTCTGTTGTTACCAACCACTGCAATCCTTCTCCCTTTGCTCTTGTCACTCTGACAGCTAAATAAAGAAAGCTCCTGGAGCCATGTCTCGGTGAAGCACAGAAGAATACATTTACATATATCTTACAGTTATATCTTGAACCTGTTGACTTCTATATGACCTTTTCAGTTTTCCCTTTTTTTGCAGCGATATTTTGGTCCTTTCTTTGACCGCATTAGGTGTTTCCTCTCATTGTCATCTCAGGACCATTTGTTTCTAAGCCTGCTTCAGCTTTTCAATCAGGGGGAGGTCTGGACTTTAACTAAGCCTTTGCGTCCCACTGATTCATGTCTTTTTTAACTATTTTGTTGTAGATTTCCTGCTGTGTTTTTGGATCATTCTTTTGTTGCATTATCTCATTTGTTCCAATTTCCAGTTGACAAATTAAAATGTTCTCATTCACAGTGTCAAACAGAGATGTGTTCGGCTGACATACGTCATTCTAACTTGTCTAAAGTGTATTTACTTTTATGGCAGAAACTGCAAACGCAATTTCTTTCTTAAAGAGGAACTAAACTCCAAATTAACTTTTTTATCTGATAAACTCCCTAGAATGTGTGTAAAATGTTGTATAGCACTATGTCAGTGTTAATTTACACGTTTTTGTGCGTATTTGTTTAAATCGGCAATATCTGGTCTAAAAACGTGTTTACGGTAACCCTATGGGTTGAACAGAGGAATTGCACCTTAATTTTCTTATTGGTCAAGGACTGTTCACTCTGACGTGTCTTGTACACTCTGACGTCACAAAAGTGGTTCAGGCAGAGCCAATCCCCTGCAGAGATGGAAGGTCCTCGCTGCAGTTCATACCTTATATGGAAGTGATACATTGCACTCCGGAAAAGCTCTGCAGCAGAGCATATTATTATTTTCGGAATGGCACTAGTTATTTGTATATTTTCACTCATGTATTGTATGAATACTTTCCACTTCATCGAAACTATTTGGTTGTGTTTGTTTTCTTATTGTGCGACGGACAAGTAATGCATGAATGCCAAGTTGGGGCAGTGGTGTAGGAGCTGGTATGGGATCCGACAGACCCAGATTCGATCCCCGGTCACGGCATACCTTGTAGTATTATTTTAATTTTTTTCCTAAAGCCTTTTGTTTTGGATAGATCCGATGGGAATAGAGAAATACATCTACATATTTATTCTTTGTTGTTGCTTGCTGTAAGTTGTTTGCTAGAGTTTTAGTTTGTTGCTAGAGGGGGCGTGAACACAGCACAACCACCCCCCTCCTCCCCTCCTTGTCTCTCGACACTCCCATTTTCATGAGGGTTTTTGAATCTGGTCTGGGGACGGAGCTACAGTTTCACAGTGGGTTGAGTACCTCTTTAAGTAAATTATTTTTATTTTATTTTTTTCAGCTACTCTCTTCAGGGGTCAACAGAGCAAATTGTCGCTCAAACCCTTGGTAATTATTTTTACGATGGATCCCCTTTCTGATGCAACCACAGACCACTAAGCTACCACAGCCCTCTGGGTGGAGCAGGGAGCTGTCATCTAGGGTGCCCAGGGGAGCAGATGGTGGGGATTAAGAGCCTTGCTCAAGGGCCCAGAGTGGGGCAGATGAGGGTGGAGAGAGGTGTGGGTGTTTTGCTTATCTCATCCACTTTTTGATGTTGACAGTACTGGGAGTTGAACTAGCTATCTTCTGATCACAGGTCCACCTTCTCTAACCTCTGCACCACCACTCCTTCTTTTTAAGTAATGTAACGTCTTTCTAAAATGGAAACAATGTTCTATAAATGGAAACAATGTTCCCTCGCCCGGACGCGGGTCACCGGGGCCCCACTCTGGAGCCAGGCCCGGAGGAGGGGCACGTTGGCGAGCGCCTGGTGGCCGGGCTTTCACCCATGGAGCTCGGCCGGGCACAGCCCGAAGAGGAGACGTGGGTCCCCCTTCCCATGGGCTCACCACCTGTGGGAGGGGCCAAAGGGGTCGGGTGCATTGTGGAATGGGTGGTGGCCGAGGGCGGGGACCCTGGCGGTCTGATCCTCGGCTACAGAAGCTGGCCATTGGGACATGGAATGTCACCTCTCTGGTGGGGAAGGAGCCTGAGCTAGTGTGTGAGGTTGAGAGGTTCCGGCTAGAAATAGTCGGACTCACCTCAACGCATGGCTCTGGCTCTGGAACCAGTTTCCTTGAGAGGGGTTGGACACTCTTCCACTCTGGAGTTGCCCCTGGTGAGAGGCGCCGAGCAGGAGTGGGCATACTTGTTGCCCCCCATCTTGGTGCCTGTACGTTGGGGTTCACCCCGGTGAACGAGAGGGTAGCCTCCCTTCGCCTACGTGTGGGGGGACGGGCTCTGACTGTTGTTTGTGCCTATGCGCCAAACGGCAGCGCAGATTACCCACCCTTTTTGGAGTCCTTGGAGGGGGTATTGGAGGGTGCGCCTCCTGGGGACTCCCTTGTTCTGCTGGGGGACTTCAACGCTCACGTGGGCAATGACAGTGAGACCTGGAGGGGTGTGGTTGGGAGGAACGGCCCCCCTGATCTGAACCCGAGTGGTGTTCTGTTGTTGGACTTCTGTGCTCGTCATGGATTGTCCATAACGAACACCATGTTCAGGCATAAGGGTGTCCATATGTGCTCTTGGCACCAGGACACCCTAGGTCGTAGTTCAATGATCGACTTTGTTGTCGTCTCATCTGATCTGCGGCCGCATGTCCTGGACACTCGGGTGAAGAGAGGGGCGGAGCTGTCAACTGACCACTACCTGGTGGTGAGTTGGCTCCGATGGTGGGGGAGGATGCCGGTCAGACCTGGCAGACCCAAACGTATTGTGAGGGTCTGCTGGGAACGTCTGGCAGAGTCTCCCGTAAGACGGAGCTTTAACTCCCACCTCCGGGAGAGCTTTGAACACGTTCCGAGGGAGGCGGGGGACATTGAGCCCGAGTGGGCCATGTTTCGCGCCTCTATTGTCGAGGCAGCTTATCGGAGTTGTGGCCGCAAGGTTGTTGGTGCCTGTCGTGGTGGCAACCCTCGAACCCGGTGGTGGACACCGGCGGTGAGGGATGCTGTCAAGCTGAAGAAGGAGTCCTATTGGGCCTTTTTGGCCTGTGGGACCCCGGAAGCAGCAGATAGGTACCGGCAGTCCAAGCGGCATGCGGCTCGGGTGGTTGCTGAGGCAAAAACTCGGGCGTGGGAGGAGTTCGGAGAGGCCATGGAGAATGACTTCCGTACGGCTTCGAGGCGATTCTGGTCCACCATCCGGCGTCTCAGGGGGGGAAAGCGGTACGCGACCAACACCATTTATGGTGGGGATGGCGTGCTGTTGACCTCAACTCGGGATGTTGTGAGTCGGTGGGCGGAATACTTCGAAGACCTCCTCAATCCTACTGGCACGTCTTCCACTGAGGAAGCGGAGCCTGGGGACTTTGGGTCGGGCTCTCCAATCTCTGGTGCTGAGGTCGCCGAGGTGGTTAAAAAGCTCCGCGGTGGCAAGGCTCCGGGGGTGGATGAGATTCGTCCTGAGTTCCTTAGGGCTCTGGATGTTGTGGGGTTGTGTTGGCTTACGCGACTCTGCAATATCGCGTGGACATCGGGGGCAGTTCCCTTGGATTGGCAGACTGGGGTGGTGGTTCCCCTATTCAAAAAGGGGGACCGTAGGGTGTGTTCCAACTATAGAGGGATCACACTCTTAAGCCTCCCTGGTAAGGTCTATTCAGGGGTTCTGGAGAGGAGGGTCCGTCGGATAGTCGAACCTCGGATTCAGGAGGAGCAGTGTGGTTTTCGTCCTGGTCGTGGAACACTAGACCAGCTCTACACCCTCAACAGGGTCCTGGAGGGTGCGTGGGAGTTTGCCCAACCAGTTTACATGTGCTTTGTAGACTTGGAAAAGGCATTCGACCGCGTCCCTCGAGGGGTTCTGTGGCGGGTACTCCGGGAGTATGGGGTACCAGGCCCTTTGATATGGGCTGTTAGGTCCCTGTACGACCGGTGTCAGAGCTTGGTCCGCATCGCTGGCAGTAAGTCAGGCTCGTTTCCGGTGAGAGTTGGACTCCGCCAAGGTTGCCCTTTGTCACCGATTCTGTTTATAACTTTTATGGACAGAATTTCTAGGCGCAGCCAAGGTGTTGAGAGGATCCGTTTTGGTGGCCTTAGAATCGCTTCTCTGTTTTTTGCAGATGATGTGGTCCTATTGGCTTCATCAGCTCGTGATCTACAGCTTTCGCTGGAGCGGTTTGCAGCTGAATGTGATGCGGCCGGGATGAGGATCAGTTCCTCCAAATCCGAGGCCATGGTCTTGAGCCGGAAAAGGGTAGCATGCCCTCTCCGGGTCGGGGAGGAGGTCCTTACCCAAGTGGAGGAGTTTAAGTATCTCGGGATCTTGTTCACGAATGAGGGAAAACTGGAGCGTGAGATCGATAGGCGGATAGGTGCAGCGTCCGCAGTGAAGCGGGCGCTGTACCGGTCTGTCGTGGTGAAGAGAGAGCTGAGTCAAAAGGCAAAGCTCTCAATTTACCGATCGATCTACGTTCCCACCCTCATCTATGGTCATGAGCTTTGGGTTATGACCGAAAGAACAAGATCTCGGATACAAGCGGCTGAAATGAGTTTTCTCCGCAGGGTGGCTGGACTCTCCCTTAGAGATAGGGTGAGAAGCTCGGTCATCCGGGAGGGACTCGGAGTAGAGCCGCTGCTTCTCCACATCGAGAGGAGCCAGTTGAGGTGGCTCGGGCATCTGGTTAGGATGCCTCCTGGACGCCTCCCTGGTGAGGTGTTCCGGGCATGTCCCACCGGGAGGAGACCCAGAGGAAGACCCAGGATACGCTGGAGGGACTATGTTTCTCGGCTGGCCTGGGAACGCCTTGGGATTCCCCCAGAGGAGCTGCTCCAAGTGGCTGGGGAGAGGGAAGTCTGGGCCTCCCTACTTAGGCTGCTACCCCCGCGACCCGACCCCGGATAAGCGGAAGAAAATGGATGGATGGATGGATG